>RDPX01000107.1:1155096-1174134 GCA_003991215.1 Morbakka virulenta | reverse complement strand
CTCTCTCTCTCTCTCTCTCTCTCTCTCTCTCTCTCTCTCTCTCTCTCTCTCTCTCTCTCTCTCTCTCTCTCTCTCTCTCATCTATCTATCCATCTATCTATCTGTCTATCCATCATCTATCTATCCATCTATATGGCTATCTATCTGTCTGCCTATCTATCTATCTATCTATCTATCTATCTATCTATCTATCTATCTATCTATCCATCCATCTTTCTGTGTATTTTTCTTCCTCTCAATAAAAGGAATTAACTTAAAAAGAAGGAACTTAGAAAGTCTTTACTGACTTTTTTATGGTGCTAGGGGTTTTTCTAGGTCTGGATATGATCTGAAAACCATCCTGTATAGTTACATAGATCATTTTGACTCAGAGATTATCTCAAGTATTAGTTATTAAGGAATGTGAATTCAACCATAAAGCTAAGTGAAATGCCCATTAATTAATATTTTGGCAGATTGAAAAGCTGAGGAACATGAAAAACTGGTGGTTGTGAAATACACCCAATTATACAAAATCTTAGTATCAAATCTAGCCATACATTTATATAAAACAAAATCCCTGTATTGGTTATTTAAAACTACCTGATTTTGTTTCATTCAAGTGAAAAGTATTGGAATGAGCTCCTGATATTTTAGCATCACATTATTTTTTACCTTTGACTTATAGGTCTTGTAAGCATAGTACAAAAGGTATGTTGAAATACCTTCAGGGTTTTGCTTGATAGAAATGAGTGGAAGAGATTTGGTCACCAGTGGTATTTCTTGGTATAGCAGTGCTTGCTGATGATACATTTTCAGGAAAAGTATACATCATGTATCTTATTCCTGATCTTTCTCTTCATAAATCCCATGTTATTCTATCTGTAATACCACTACCTATATGATAAAATATTCAATCATTTCCTGTAATTACTGTTTCACTTAGGGAGTTCACAAATTTACCAATAAGAAGTACTGCTTTGGTTTTTGAAAAATGGCAGAATACTCTGTACTTGTAGCACATTGTGTTATCATTACAGTAGAAGAAGGCATTAATAAACAGACTGTTTTCACAACACAAGCAAATCCGTCACATATGCCATAAATTAAAAGTTTAAAGGACATACCACAATGCCATAATGTAATGACCAATTCAATCAATACAATTCCTTGTTTCGGTAGGTGAGACAGTTGTAGCATCTGCTGTTACAGAGTCCTGACACTTGAATTCTTGGACATTTTTTGTTGCATTTGTGTATTTGCTTGGATCTCATGAAAAGAAGCCTTTTTTACTAGAAGACGACTTTTTATTTTGTTTTTGTGATGGTTAAGAACCATACAAGGCATATTATCTATAAGTATGAAACTGTAAAGAAATGACAGTCAAAAAAGAAACAAGAAAAAGAAAAAGAGGAGAGATTAGCCTGGAGAGAATATTTAAATTTAGACTTGATAGAATTCAACACCTCTTTTTTTGTAACTTTATCTGCCCGTGGTACCCATAACATTTTAAAAAGCCACATTGCTGTTGCATCTACTTTAATTCGCAAGCCTTTCCTCCTTGTTCAAGACTCACATCCATATGACAACTTTGACCACCCATTATTATTATTATCATCATCAACTCTACATCCTGGTTTTTCTGTGTTGTTCACTACTATTGTCAGATCAAGTGGGGTTTCTTGGGCTCCTGAGGGCAGCGAGTTGATGTTCATTTGATTGGCGGTGTTTTTCTGAGGATCTGGGCAATTTTCTGTATTTTCGTTACAATGCCATCTTTAATCACAGTGATGAGTGGTACAGTTTCTGTTTTCATTAGCCACATTTTTTAGATTTCAATTTCTACATCATTGCACTTGGGAAGCCTTTCAGTCACTTTTAATGATGAATTGCAATTTTGAAGAGACTGCCTTATCTATCAGCATGCAAGCCCTTTCTTATACCTGGTACCTCAGTTATGACTGTAATTACTTGCATTTCTTTGTTCCATAGTCTTTTCAGTTCCCATGCTAGCTCTTGGTACTGCAATATCTTCTCTCTTTCTATTTCAGCAACTCTGGTATTATATGGGGCAGCAAAGTCTACAATTTTTTCATTTATTGCTTTTCTTGCTCTCTATTACCACATTCAGCCTTTTTGTTTTGATAACGTGGCCTGTTTATATTGAAAAGTCATCAAATATTTTATAGTCTTCCTTTTCACACACACCCTGCAGCTCATGTTTATGCCATTTTTCTTTTGTTTTAAGACCATATTACTTACATGGATTCTAATGTATCTTTTTTCTTACCCAGTCATACCTGAGTTTCTACTCCCTTTGTACCATTTTATTACATTCATTTAAGAGGTGATTGATACTTCTATCTGCTTTACCACACATCCTACCTTTACTCTTTTGCTAAGTCTTAAAGTGTTTTGCTTTTTTATTTGTCCTCACTACCTGTTATTGTGCTGCCATAGCGAGAGTTTAAGTTTTCGCACTTCAGATCTCCCGCTTTCAGCCGTAACCATTGATCATTATCTGCCACATCCTTTGTTTCTCTGAGAAACTGGCTATCCATCACTTTCTCTTTCCAGTTCATTTACCTTTCTTGTTTGTTTCAGGGTCCTTATCCTCAGTATCACCACAGCAGCTAACAGTTTTTACCTGCTAATGTAGGCTAATTGCGGCAAGATTGACAGTATTTTCAACACTCACGACTCCACTTCCACCTTCGTTCCAGGGTATGTATCGACATTACTCCCTGGGTGAAGGCCCTTATGCATAGTTTCCTTATTCATCGATCTATTTCATGAAACACAGCTTTTGTCCATTTGACAAAAGCAGCCTAGTATGTCAGTACAGGAATAGCCCGTGTATCAATACCTTTGATGACATTACCTTATCCAACCCTATCGCAAGAATCTTTCTTGCCTTCCACTTATATTATTTGCTGGCTTTCCCTTTATCTCTTTTTTTTCACTTTATCTGCCTGTGATACACCCAAATACCGTGCCAATGGTCTTGCAAAACACTTTGACTCACTGTATAAGCGAATCAAGTTCTTTCTCGATTTTTGCATACAACTTAAGATTGTCCATGTGAAATAGCTGATTCGTTTTTTCTCTCTTTGCAAATTTTTACCCAAGCATTGTCTTTTTCAATACATTGACAGGGGAATGAGCGTTATAACAAACAAAAGTGGTAATGCATCTCCCTGAAGTGTACCCCTGTTAATTCAAACCCTCCTATTGTCATTAGCAATTGTCAGGTCAACCCTATTCACGACTTAGGGCTTTTGGTGACTGTTGGTTTTTTTTATTCTTTCTTCTCCTCTTCCACCCATCGTGTGGCCATCCGTCTCCTCTATTAACATAGATGCGGGAACTACCGTCAGGGAGAGTCCTACAGGAGAGTAGCTGTCACCTTGTGGAAACCCTTTCATGATATTGATTGTTCTAGTGGTTATTGTTTTTCCGTTCTCCGTTGCTTTTAGTATTGTCTTTCACCCATCCATCGGTAGACTCTAATCATCAAATCATGCTTCACCATGTCATATTTTGTTTGATAGTCATAAAAGTCCACTGCCAAATTTCTTTAGTGGCACCTTACGTCATACATTATTTGACTGTCGATAATTAATTGATAAACCGTTCCTTAAACTCCTGAACAAGTTCCTAATTAACTCCTATCCCAAATGTTATTTCTTTCAACATGTTCTTTCATATCATTTCCAATCATATCTGTGAAAGCCTTATAGAATGTGTTAAGACATGTAATTGAAAGGTGATGTTTCTTATTGCTTAAGTCTTCAGACCAGTAGCAGCACAGTTCTCCCTTTGTCATCCGTCTAAAAATTTCATCTGGTTGTTTTACCCAGCGATTAAAGCATCTTATTACCAGGCTCAATGCACCTCTCAGCTTTTCCCATCAAGAGTTTTGTATCCAATTAATACCTGGAGCACACCAATGCTTTCGCTTCCTTACGATTTCGCCTGCTTTCATTTCCGTGATTGCAAACTCTGGAACATCAGTATTCGTTGCTCCTATTTTCTTTTCGACTGTGTTCATTCACTTTCTGTCTGAAGGTTGGGTATTTTCTTCCCAGATGCCTGCCTAGAACTCTTCAAACTTTTCCATTATGGGTCTGTTTTCCCGTCTGTTTTGTTCCTTGTGTCTTTCGGTAAAACATGCTCTTATCTTCCTGGAACGTACTGTTGTTACGTATTCTTTCGTCTCTGTTTTTTATGTGTTTCAGTTTTGTGCAATGATATCACAACTCATTGAGTGTTTTTTTCCCATCACATACATCAGTTCCTCCTTCCTATTCAATTGTTGCTCTGCGTTTTCCCTTAATCTTTGCAGAATCTGTTTTTCCTTTCTGGTAGTGTTTCGCTTACCATCTCTCACTTCAATAAGATCGAGGAGTGACTTGTTGCGAAATCAGTGTTACCCTTAGCTTTTTGGCACTCATTGGGCTGTTTTCGTAAATTTCGGTCCATGCTTCTTTCGCTCATTTCATGAATCCTCTCCCACGTTTTGTTTCACTTTCTTCAATCTTTATCCGATCAACTTTCTCGGTTTTCCACTTGCTAACAGTAATCGTAGTCGTTCATTGTTCTTTTTCCTGCTGGGTTGTTTCTTTTCTCTGATTCTTTATTGTTAACTCCTTTTTCATTCGCACTGCATTTTCTCTTATATTTTGCTTCGATATATGGTTTTTCTGGGGGTAGGTCTGGTCCCATCTTCTCTTTGATTTTAGCATAAATTCAGTACGTTGTCTGCTGCTATCACTAATCATCTCTTCTTGTATTCTGTATATGTTGACAAGTGATATCTACATTAAGATTTTCCATTTGGAACAGCTTCATTTCTCGCCACGTTTATTCCTGGACAGCTTGTTGATTAATGTTATTTGGTTGAAATTGATTTGATTTACATCTCCATATAAGTATTTAAATACGCACGGGTTGTGAGTCCATCCAGAGTTGCCCGGCTCTCTCGATAAGGCAATTTTTTAATAGGAGTGCCCCGTCTTCCGTATTCCTCGATCGGCGACCTAATAACACAGCAGCCAGCCACCCATATCGACACAGGACCTTCGGGTTGCTGGTAAAATTGTTTGTGTAACCTCCTTTAGATGATTTGCCTTGGAAAGCTAAAGAGTATCAACCATCCATACAATTGTTCGTGTAGTTTCCACCAGACGGACTGCCCTTCGCGACTAAAGATCGCCGTCTACCCTGGTTTTAAAATAGGAGATTTTCCCTCTCCTAGAACAAACTGCTGACAACGCTAACGAGCTTTGTCTCCTCGGAGCACTGGTTATTTTTACACGCCAGACACTCGCCTTTTCTCCTGCTCCTGTTAATTCCAAACAGCTCCACCACTTAAAGGTCAGGAGGCCATTCCGCATGCCATTGAGATGGTTTGTAGATATCGGACGCTCATCTTCCTTAACCATCCTGGCATTAGCAATCCATTTGAACATTTATTATCATTGAATGAATTCAAGGTTTCGGGATTGATCTTTCTTCTCAGTAATTTTATATGTGATCACGTACAACAACAAGTTGTATGGGCAATCACACATTCCTTCTCCTTTGAATTCGAAGTCAAGTACAAGTCTTAATATTCCCGCTGTTCCTAACAAAGTTGTTTTCTGTGTGTGTTCAATTTTCATGTAGATCCCTATATCTCTTACAAATTTTTCAAAGTTTTTACTGGGAACACCCAACGATCCTACCACAATTGGAATGACAGTAACTTGTTTCATCTCCCATAACCTTGCTATTTCATCCCTCAACATTCTGTACTTTTCGATCTTTTCTCTTTCTTTTTCATTTACCCTCACACCTCCTGGTATTGCTACATCATTTTTTTCACTTCCCGTGTGATTTTATCTGTCACTACTTTATCAGGTCTTCTTACTTCGATATGCCTGTCGCACTGGATGGTAAAATCCTACAAGATCTTGAACACTTCATAAAACTGAAAATGATTTTGAACTAAAGAGCTACAATAAAATGAATCAAAGTGACAAATTAGTGAAGTAATGAAAAACTTATTGTAGTGAAATTAGTGGGTCGAAAGTCAATTTGATTCCAATAATGAAAATACAGAGAAACTGTTTTACAAAATCTACATCAATCTAAAACCATTCACTTTTTTAATAAAAACATTAAAATCGTTTTCAAATCTAAGGCCTTTCAGAAGGTTCTGCATCATTTAATATTTTTCTATGTGTCGTTATTACTGATGGTACCCCGTTTATTTTAATTCAAAGGCCGTAATGGGGAAAAATTTGCAAGTGGGTGATATATCGCACCCCTTGTTCATTTCAGACGTGTGGTCGCATGTAGTTGAAAACGTCGTAAAATTACTTGGACATTTAATCGAACAGAGTTCCCTGGCCTTCTTTGTAGACAAAAATAGTCAGTCTGGAAATCTTGTTATTAATTAAACACCTTTCTAAACAGATCCAAACAAGAAATTATAAGTTCAACAATTTTGCCACTTTGTTCCTACAACTGTGTAGATTGGCTAAATATATTATCCTAATTCATTAAAAAGCATATGTTCAAATAATTAGAGATACAAAACTTTAAAATCGCTATTAAAATAAGGTTCATTTTGGTCGATATCTATTTTGCTGGCTCTCGACTTGACCAAAGGCGCCAGAATAAGAAAGGTGTGTTTTTTTTCAATACTGCAAACAGAGACGATCGAGAAAGCCCGCCAATTTTTTGTTTATAGGATGAGAAAAGCCGGTCACTTTCGGTGACTGGATACCTAAGACAATTACAAATTTTTAACAAATTTTGTTTGTTTGCATAGAAGAGGTGATGAAAATTAAATATTAATTGCCTCTAATGCTCCTGAATGAAAAATAGACCAAGCTCGGTCAGTTATATTGAACTGATTTATCTCGTAATTTTCACTACATTCACGGTTTAGCACTAAATGCTGTGCTATAGCAGATTCAGAATTTACAGAATGTACCCTTGCATTGTCTTTTTGATCGAACTAGACAAACACGGGAATTTTCTTTAAAACACTGGGCACATGCTGTTTTATTCTACTTGCTTTAAGGATGTATGCCCCACTTACCTGGCATCTCACCGGCACTTAAACTCAAACACAACCATTTTGGTTCAGGAGAACGAAATTTTACTTCGGCAACACAAATGAGTAATAAAGACTAATATGAATAAGTTAAAATATATATTGCACATTGCCATGCGATGCTTCTTCAGGGTTAGAAGATTTGAAAGAAGTTTCTCCTTGTTTGATATTTATAATATTTATTTAATATTAATGGTGACCTTGAACCATGCGATTTCCTTGAGTGCTCATTTGTGATTGTTGAATGATAATTAATTTTGTTAATTGCCGCCAATTTTATAGAACGGAAGTCAAACAACATCTTGCTTTGACCCTTAAAGGATAAGTGATTTGAATTCAAAGGTTAAAAATGTTCCTTTGCCAAATCGAGGTGTGTGATGTATCGTACTTGTAAAGAACGGAAGGCGTGCGAAAGCGATCGCACGCCATTCCTAACAAGTCCTGATTCACGTTTTTTTTTCTCTGAAAGCTGCTCCAAAAAACTTTAGCAGGAATGTGATTTCATTTAACTTATTCAGATGCAGCATACTTAATTTGACTGTCCCAAAAAAACACTAAATTATGTACCTAAAGTAACTTGTTTTTTATTATTTTATTATATTATATTATATTATATTATATTATATTATATTATATTATATTATATTATATTATATTATATTATATTATATTATATTATATTATATTATATTATATTATATTATATTATATTATTTTTATAAAGTGATGCAGATAGGTATCCGGAAGGGGTTCGCATGTATGGATAAAATAAACAATAAACATGATACCATGTCTTGTTTTTTAGGTTGCTGATTTAACATTTTTAGTTTACAGTGATTATTGTTCCATCAATTGCTTGCACCATTCGTATTTAAATGTATAAAGTCATTTCGTATTAACTGTTTAGAATAAGCGACAGAAAACCTATATGTAACCATATGTTTTTAGATTAAACTCTTCGATGCAGCTACCAGAAAGAAGGAAGCAAATGAGAACCTCAGAATCTGTAAATTTCTTGAAGAAGAGGTAATTATATTTTGTTGGGTTGTACTTGTTAAAATAACTGAAAGGTTGTTATTTCTTCTCCAGTTAACTCAAGTACGTAGTGGTTGTAAGCTGATTACTACCCCCACCCATTTTGCCCGGGATTTGCTATCTTCACTTGGTGTATAGGCTTGTTGCCCGTTAGTGTTTTTTATTCATTACATTTATTAGAATAAATGAAATGAATAAAAAATTACTATAAATTACTAAAAATTGCTTTAAAATTACTACATCCCATCAACAGGTGAACAAGTATAATTGCAAAGTGCTCAATATTTACTAAAATAGAGCCAATGTCAACGAACACCTTTTAAAGAACTACAAATCCGTCCCACAAGACCATTGAAAATTTTAATGACTTTTTAATTACTTTCTCAACTTTATATAAGTGCATAGATTTTTAGCAGCTTTTTATGTGTACATCTGATGAATGCGTGAGCAAGAAACTCAGAGTTTTGTACTTTTTTATCAGAAATATTGAAATATAATTTTAACTTAGATTGGCTTTATTTTAGTAAATATTGAGCACTCTGCAATTATATTTGTTTATCTGTTGATGGGATGTAGTAGTTTTATAGTAACTTTTTAGTAATTTTTTAAAATTTTAGTACAAGTATATAAAAAATACATAACTCTGAGTTTCTTGCTCACCCATTCATCAGATGTACACATAAAAAACTGCTAAAAATCTATGCACTTATATAGAGTTGAGAAAGTAATTTAAAAGTCGTTAAAAAGACGAAGAAAACCAATCTACTTTTTTATCAGAAGTATTGAAATATAATTTGAACCTATAAAACTACTATAAATTTCAGCAGGGCTTCCCGCATAGTTTAAAGCGTATAACCCCAGTGCATACACTCCTTTATAAATAGTGGTACTCGTCGTTGTTCCTAATTTCACTGAAAAAAGCGGTATATATATGTCAACCCTAGGACTTTGAATTTTCAAAAAAGGGGTGCGGCTTTTTTGCCCATATTCAGATATTTTAGATAAAAGGTTTCTTACAGAAAACATGTCCGAAGAAATTTATCTAGCTAATAGCATATGACTTGTAAAAGACACTTGTACTTGAAAAGAGTGCAAGTGTCTTTTACACTTAAGTGCAAGTTTCTTTTACATTAAAAGTTAAAAGAAGCCCATGGAATGTCAGTGAAAAGGGATGAATTTAAAAGTGCAATGTCAGTGAAAGGGTACTTGTATTAAATACTGTGAATTAGGATGAATGCCTCTTTTTCCATGGGAGTGCACTCACTGAGTATATAACGTAACGTATTGTCATCTTTTTCTTTCCTTCTATTATAGACGACCTCCTCAGCTTAGCAAATAAACTCAACTGCCTCTATATTATTCTGCTTTTAAATCTGATCAAAAGAAAATGCCCGCTTCCGATTTTCTATGGCATTGAGCTCACCGACAATCAAAGAAATAAAGATATACTTACGTGAAATTCCTTTATGTGCGCATTCACATTTTTTCTCCAAGCTACATTTCCACCACTAACACTACCGTTCGACTTAAAAGCAAAGATACACTGCGGATGTGAATGCACTCATTGGTTTTTGAACAACACCACAAGACAACCCTGGACGCCTGGGCACAGTCAACCAGGAATAGATATTGATGTAGTTTGCATTTTCAACTTCGTAACTACATCTTGCATTCTACACTAAAACCAACTGGATATGACAATAAGTGAAACCAATGGGTTCTACTGAATCGTAATCTTTCAAGCTATGCTGGACATGCTAGTTTCGTGCAAGAAAATTGGTTAACACGAAAGCGCAAACGGTTTATTTGGTGATATTTACACTCTTAAATACGTACTGAATTGCGACATAACAGCAATCGGAAGTGACTCTTTAAAAAGGTTTTCCTTAATAAATGGTTTACTTCAAAGAAAATTTTTCGAAGTTTGCTTCAGATCTTAAATTTTAGAGTATAAAACAGCATGTTGTTGAAAATTCTAATTTTAGACTAAGCGCATTTTAGCAGTATTGTGATAAATTAAGGTTTAAAATCTTTAATATTGATTGAATATATATAAGTACAACGACAATTTATTATGTTTTCCAATTAGAGTACTGGAACCTAAAAATTTTAAGTCCAATCATATTTTAATATTTTGTTCAGTTGTCCATTCAGTTAAGACTCTTAGAATATTGAATCCTAATATATGAACGATAATGCTTTCAATTATATCAAAATCTGATCATTTCTGGACATCTAACAACAACAATAACGATTTCATTGAATATCACTTTTAACATTAATCATGGTTAATTAATTTGGAACTTTACAAAGAAAAAAGCCGTTGGTTGGCGTCAGGAAGGGCATCCGGCCAAGAAATTCCTCACTGACAAATCAAAGTCCCTCTGAAGGGCATTGTCCAACACACACTAGGATGTAAAATGGACGTTAAACCGAATATGATGATGATGATGATGATGATGATGATGATGATGATGATGATGATGATGATGATAGTCGTGCCTTGTATTAGCATTCTTTAAATTCAATTTCATCTGTTGTTTATTGAACAGCTAGCTCTTTTCTTGTAGGGAAGGGGTGCTGATTATCTTGTTCTTTGGTTAGATTGTGATAAAGAAGGTGAAAATATTTGCTTCGAGGTAAGTTATTTCTTACAGATTTTAGCCCCATTTAAAGCAGTGTAAAAGTCACAATGAAACAAAATTGAGGGTTATTTAAGAGACAAGACCAATTATGAGGGAGAATGGATTTATCATTCTCACAACGTATGGCAGTTAATCCATTCCAACTTGTGACGAGACGTTGGCGATCATGAACTCTTTTCCTGTCATCTTCCAAGCAAAGCATATCTTTCAGGTTGAACTGCCCTCCTGTATCTTTTTTGCATGCGATCCATGTACTTTATTCAATACCGACCGCTTGCTCTTCTACCTTGGGTTCCTGTTCACCTTACTTTCTCATATTCAGAGTCAGTTCCAGAGCGGTGCGAATATTCCTTATGAACCCTACAAAATTGGAGAATTTTTTTTTTAAACTGTGATAAAAATTTTTCATTTGCCTCTCAACAGCGCCATTTTTTAAAAGCAAAGAACTTGTGTATAATTGGCCGACAATGTACAATTGTACCCGTTAAACTGCTTTGTTATTGGGCTGCAGCTTTCACCACCGACCGAGCATCCATGTTGTTATTGCCCTGCAGCCCATACTTTTCAGTTTGCTGCTCTTCTCGGCACATTGGAGCACACATTGAGCTGCTTAATTTTGTCGTGTTTTCATGATTGTAATTCGCTACTTCCTGATCTCAGCGATGTTTGAATTATGTCAGTCCAACAGTGAACCCTAATTCAGGACCACAACATTGACTAAACTTGCACGCCATTATCTCTTCCTAGAATGAATCCTATCCATCGCACACGAGGACAGAATACTGTACAGAACTATTTTTTCCACTCTGATAGTGTTAAGAAATGATTCAAGGGTTGAGTTTGGGTCAAGGATCTCAGATGGTGACACTATAGGAAGGCACCGAAGCTGGGAAGAGAGCAGCAAAAATAGATTGAAAAATAAAAAATAGATAAATGTAAATATTAAATAAATATGAATTGATATAATGAACAGCCACTTCACTAGCTATACCCCTACCCCCGATCCCCTACTGGAATCAATGATCAAAAAAGGACTTTATATTTTTTATGTTTGAACTCCTTTTTAATTGTTCTTATTGTTTGTTTATTTTTGTCACCAGGAATATTTACTAAATAGAGAAATGGGACCCAAAATATCAGGCAAAAAAATTAAAGAAATCATTCAAATTTAGTTTTTATTAGATAACAAGACTGTGTTAGAATTACAAACGATGGGTAGAACCTATTATTTCTCCAAATAGAAATAGTCTGATAGGGTTACTACAAGCTCCAGATAATTGTTTTTCTGTCCAGTTGAGTCTATTGCATTTTGAATTATTTAGCTATGCAATAGTCAATGAAAAGGAATAGACTTTACAACTTAATTGAAAATAAAGGACGTTAAAAGAGAAATTTATTAAATTAAACATCACCCAAGAATAGATGTCTCCAAGACGTATATTCAACATCGAACTGAGAAAATATCACCTTCTCAGTACTTTTTATTGCATGAAACATCAGCTGGGAAAATTTTGCCCTCCTGTACATTTTATCCCATTGAACATGTAACTTGGAAAATACCAGCTCTCTTTTAGATTTTACTGGATTGAACATTGAAATAAGAAAAACTCTTCTGTAACTTTTATTCCATTTAACATCGAACTGAGAAAATATCACCTTCTCAGTACTTTTTATTGCATGAAACATCAGCTGGGAAAATATTTGCCCTCCTGTACATTTTATCCCATTGAACATGTAACTTGGAAAATATCAGCTCTCTTTTAGATTTTACTGGATTGAACATTGAAATAAGAAAAACTCTTCTGTAACTTTTATTCCATTTAACATCGAACTGAGAAAATATTACCTTCTCAGTACTTTTTATTGCATGAAACATCAGCTGGGAAAATATCTGCCCTCCTGTACATTTTATCCCATTGAACATGTAACTTGGAAAATATCAGCTCTCTTTTAGATTTTACTGGATTGAACATTGAAATAAGAAAAACTCTTCTGTAACTTTTATTCCATTTAACATCGAACGGAGAAAATTTTACCTCCTGTAAACTTTCAAAACATTGAACGCAGAATGTACATATCTCTGCACATTCTGTGCTCACGTATTAGTTACTTTAAATGATGTAGAATATTTTGCGTTCTACCATCATGCCAAGATATATTTTTTCAAGATTAGCGTTAATAATTGTTAATAGTTGGCAACGCATTTTTAATAGTTAGATCCGGCAGGACTATTAGGGAAGTATATTTTTTATGAATAAACGTAAGGATTAAAATAGATCATGACCATTCTTTATCGCCAGTAAGTGAAGACAGGTTTTCTGAGGATGACTGGGCCTTAAACCTTTTTTTCACCCATAACAAAGTTTCAACATAATTTGACCCATAATTTTATAAACAAGGATGCGGTTGATTGAGCTTGTTTTGGGTGGTAACCTGTTTTGTCTACAGCAAATTAGGGAAATTAAAAGAAAACCATTTCCTTTGAAATTATCATACTGTAACTCATACTTGTGGCCATTTCCCAACATCACTAAAAGAGCGTTTTCAGCATTTTGTAGGGCTTCACCAAAATCTCTTGTAGAAAACACCCCCCTCAAAAAACCCTCAAATCCCTGTGCTCCGCTCAGCATTCTTATCTGACCACCCCTTCATAAATATGGTAAATCCGCCCCTGCATAAGAAGAGAAAAGATGTCTTGCTTTTTTTAAGTTGGTTTCGTCAACTTCCATCAAGATATAGAATTGTTTCACAACAGTTAAGTTATGTATAAAAAATTTCCTTGTCAGGTGAGTGTACCTTAAAAGCCTTACGGAGCACGTATAGTGTCTCTGGTAATGATGAATGCATGACAGTTAGCAATGTGTAAAATAAATTCAAGGTCCCTAAATAATTAATAGGTAATTGGTATTCTCTACGAAATGGTTTCTTTTAATATGGTCTACTTAAAAACGTATTTTTAAAGACTTGACTGAGGCTCAAGCCGAGAATCTCTCATATGGCAAACTGTTGATTCTAACACTTGACCACTATATTTAGCGTCACAAAACTGGAAATTGCGCCTGTGCAGGGACATCGGCGTAGAAAATGGTACACGCCTCGTCCCATGGCAAAATATCAAAAATCGAGTACCTGCTGTCGCTGCAAAATTTTACTTCAAAACTTGTGACTGTTCTCGGAAAATCTGCGTTTAAACTTAAACACACGCGTACGCAAGAATATCTACCCTTTCCTAATTCTGAAATAGGTTTAAGAAGTAAAGTTAAGGCCATTGGTGCATATTGAGGTTCCCAAATAATGAATCACCTTTTAGATCTGCTTTTGCCTCAATAAATCAAAAGTATGTGTAGTGTTTTCTCCTGGGTGAGATCGCTCAATAATGGTTACTTGCATTAATCAACATAAAAAGTCCCCGTTTCCCTTTTATGTAGCCTACCGTTTTTGAGAATGGTATGAGTGAATTTAGGCTTAACTTCTACAATTTTGAACAATAGGGCGACTCAGTTAATATAATGGTATTCATTTTGAAGAAGTGTGTATAATTTCAGCTTTGACAGAAATACGTTACTTGATGGTGGCATTGTACCTTTATATTTTCTTTGCCATCCAATTTATTATTATTTCTTCTTTCGTCACAAAATTAGGTAATTGATGCCGTAAAAAAATCAATGAACCGCTTAGGCTCCAACGAACAGGTAAACTTCTTATCATTTGTATAGATTTAGTTATGGCATAACCTGAGGAGCCGTGGCTTAATGGTTTGTGCAACTGCACAGTAACCAAGAGTTCCGGGTTCTATTCTCCGAGCTGACAAGGAGAATTTGGAACTTTACAAAGAAAAAAAGCCACTGTTTGGCGTCAGGAAGGGCATCCGGCCAGGAAATTCCTCACTGCCAAATCAAAGTCCCTCGGAAGAGCACCGTCTGAGCCCCAATTGCTGGGGGAAAATGACGTTAAAACTTAAAAAAAAAGAAGTTATGGCATAACCTGCCTCCCAACCAATTTTTATTGTACTGAGTTGGCGTTAATGTTTTATAGGGCTAACTCTTATAAAGTCAAAGAGCAAATAGTTTGGTGCTAATGAACCACTATTTTTAATTTTAATGGATGGTACGTTGTTTGTAGCATTTACGTCAAGGTTTCATTGTAGCATCTCGAGCTACAAAAATGATTTATTTGCTTCCCTTCTCTTCCTCCCTCCCCCTCTCTCCCTCTAAAGGGTGTTGCTACTTGGTAGGTCAGCAAATTAGGATACCTTATTTCCTCGATCAAGCAATCTAAAGGATTTTTCTAAAATGAGGGAATACTTCATCCATGGAGTGTTTATTCCAAAGTTAATTGTTATTCAATGTATCTATGTAATGAGTTGTAAAGTCTTATTGTTCACCTATGAAAAGGTGTAACATTATTGAAAAATATGCAGTTGGGCCATTTCTGTGGGGGAAGTAGTAACCCATAGGGCAGATTCTCAGAAAAGGGTATAAAACGTTGTTTCAATATTTGTTGACTCATTTTTCTTCTTCGTTTTCTTCTTCTTCTTCTTCTTCTTCTGCTTTTGCTTCTTTTCTTTGACCATTTCTTCAAGCAGTTGGGGTCGAGTTGGGCTACCACAACTTATTATGTTTTACTTTCTGCATTTTACTTCTTCACATACAATGGCTTTCCTCTTTTGTCCTTTCGCGTCATTATTTTTCNGGAATACTTCATCCATGGAGTGTTTATTCCAAAGTTAATTGTTATTCAATGTATCTATGTAATGAGTTGTAAAGTCTTATTGTTCACCTATGAAAAGGTGTAACATTGATGAAAAATATGCAGTTGGGCCATTTCTGTGGGGGAAGTAGTAACCCATAGGGCAGATTCTCAGAAAAGGGTATAAAACGTTGTTTCAATATTTGTTGACTCATTTTTCTTCTTCGTTTTCTTCTTCTTCTTCTTCTTCTTCTGCTTTTGCTTCTTTTCTTTGACCATTTCTTCAAGCAGTTGGGGTCGAGTTGGGCTACCACAACTTATTATGTTTTACTTTCTGCATTTTACTTCTTCACATACAATGGCTTTCCTCTTTTGTCCTTTCGCATCATTATTTTTCTCGATAATGTATGTATTTTTTTATTTTTACTTAGACCATATTTAGAGCAAAGTTCTCCGCAATCACTAACACAGACATCCACAATGCAATGAGGAATTTAGGAGAGCCAAATAAGAATGAAGCTTTGTCAGTTGATGCAAGACTTGAGCTTGATTTGCGCATTGGTTGTGCTTTCACACGATTCCAGACGAGATTTTTTCACGTAAGACATATTTATCCTTTATTTTCAAGGCTAGCGGTTTACTCCCGTTTTGTTATTCACAACAAGTGTAATACAGTATGTCATAACGAGTATTGTTTCGTTGTATATGAAAAGTTTTCCGAACGACTGTATGTCAGGACTGTGTGATGAATACCAGAGGATCTAAGATCAGATCATTTCGGTTAAATAGTAGGATTTTATACCCTAACTAACTCGAAACAGAAGTAGTATCATTTTTCCATGCATGGCTCGTAACAGAATTAGTATCATTTTTCTATTCATAGCTCGTAGCAGAATTAGTATCATTTTTCTATTCATAGCCCGTAACAGAATTAGTATCATTTTTCTATTCATAGCCCGTAACAGAATTAGTATCATTTTTCTATTCATAGCCCGTAACAGAATTAGTATCATTTTTCTATTCATAGCTCGTAACAGAATTAGTATCATTTTTCTATTCATAGCTCGTAACAGAAGTAGTCTCATTATTCTATTCATGGGTCTTTACAGAAGTAGTACCATTTTTCTTATGTCTTAGGAATTTGAGGATCTGATCATAACTGAACATTGTTTTTTATTGCCATGGTACGATAAAGACTCTTTTAATACAATCATCCAGGGAACAGCTATAAAATGGTCGTGCTAGTGACAAAATTGTACATATAAAGCTGCCATAAGCTTTATTCTGTGCATCATAATGCAGGTTACATACCATATATAGGTGTTCTACTATGCCTCTATTATGTACATATCCATGCACATATTACATGCCATATATAGATTACCTAGTATTTGATTTAATATATTGAGTTACGGGTGATAACATATCTAAATTTCATGAAAATTCCAAGCTGAAGATTTAAAGTTCCTTCCTTTTAATCCATCTCTTGTCACAGAAAATTACTTTTTGTTGTCCGGTGAATGGGATCTTAATCACAATTTGCAACAAGAAAGTGAGTGGTGTTGACCGGTGTAGCAAGGTGGCCTAGTAAGTAAAGACTTTTGATTCAGGTAGATAAAAAAGGGTGTTCTTTAGGGTTTGGTTACAAAATTTAAGATGGCAGGGAAACCGTATTCCACTGCAAGTAATATTCTGTTCTTTGCATTTTATTACATTTTCTATAGTATTGTTTACATTATATACCACTGATACTGTGATAGTTACTGAATTAAATTTGCTAGCCGTGAGAATTATGTATCCAATTTCTACAGAACAAGTATGGCGATCTGGATAGTTCATTGATTTCATTTGGACCTTGTCAAACGCCCACCCTTGGCTTCTGTGTTGAAAGGCATGACCAGATTCAGTCATTTAAACCAGAAACATATTGGCAAATACAAGTACAGGTAAGATGTGCTTGGAGTTTTATTTTTATTTACTTTGTTTTGTTTTGGGGTTTTTTTGTTTTCTCATTTCCCATCATTTTTATTTATCCCTAAACTTCTATTATTTAGAATACAATAATTATTAAGGAAAAACCCAGTTGGCTTTTGCAGCATGTTAAAGAGACCTCTCAATATGAACCTGTTTGACAGTGTTAATGTCTCATTACACCTGCACGGGTCAGATTCATTGACTGTAACATAAGACTTGAAAAACAGACTAAATCCTTTGCCATGAGCTGCTGTCGCATCATGCTAGATAAATATGAACAGACGGGTTAAAAACACACTAACCTAACTATTAGTGGACAGAACAGTTTTCACTGTCCGAGTTGTTTGACACCTACTTACACCTGGCCACTGGATACAAGGAAGGCCAGGATATCGTCTTGCATGACTTGGTCTGTATATACCAGACAACGGACTGTTCAGGTAGGAATTAGCAAGATTGACTTACAACAAACATGTGAAACCTATTCCTGCTATAGCCATAAAGGAACTGCAGATGCTACCACTGGATCAGATTGTATGGTACTTAGTAGTCAGGCAACGTGACACACTCGTCCCACTAAGCCACGAAGCAAATAAGTAGTAGTTAGGAGAACATATCATCAGAATTTCCAACACCGTTCCATATTAAGCAGAGAGCTATGGAATTGCCCTTGAGACTGAGGACGATGGCGGCGCTTTTCAATTTGTTATTGGTTGGCGTAAATTTGTTTCAAGTTGGCATCATGGAAAAAGAAGTTTTGGGACCATCTCCAGCAGACCCATTTTTGAAGAATGCTTACTTCTTTCCTTAGTCGGCAAGCGAATTTGTTATTTGGAAATAGATTAATATCCATGGGCTTTGTTTTGGGGACATTGTAAAAGAGCTGTGCCTTATTAGTCAAATTTCACTGTAGTTTGTATGTTCTATGTACGTTTCCACACATAAACAAAGCCCCAGATTCTTACGAAAGGTTTTGGGTGCTTTTATGAAAGGCAACCGTTAAGAAATTCTACAATATCCTGGTAGTTCCGTGAGGTTAGGATGTCACCCCCGGAACAATTAACCAAATGCTTTTTGTGTGAAGAAGTTGTTTTTAGGATTCTTAGCAAATTTCAGGATAAGTATTTAACTGAGCTGACATTTCTTACTTTGAAAAAATCTTTATATGAATAATATCCCATGACCGAACAGATAAGCACACCAAGTGGACAGAAGTTGGCATTGGATTGGGAACGAATTCGTGTGTTTGACAAGGAGGTTGGCAATTTGTTTATGAATATTGTTAAAGGAGCCAAGGAAGCCACGTGAGTTTTTATATTTGCCAATGTTTTTTTGCTTGTAAACCTTCTTAGCTACCTGTCTTGTACTTTGGCAATCTGTTATTTATCATCAGCTGCATCGTCATCATCACTATAAGTAGTAAGTAGATAGTAGTAGTAGTAGTAGTAGTAGTAGTAGTAATGATAGTAGTAGTAGTAGTAGTAGTAGTAGTAGTGATAGTAGTAGTAGTAGTAGTAGTAGTAGTAGTAGTAGTGATAGTAGTAGTAGTAGTAGTAGTAGTAGTAGTAGTAGTAATAGTAGTAGTAGTAATAGTAGTAGTAGAAGTAGTAG
>RDPX01000107.1:1143114-1155045 GCA_003991215.1 Morbakka virulenta | reverse complement strand
CAAAATGGCAACATCACTTCAACTTTGCAAGAGGCGCCTCACAACTAGTGAGGAAAGGCACATTGCTCAAGCGGTTGTTGTTGTATGACAACAAGTCATGACTTCAGCACTCCCACCCCTGGCCTGATAGCTGACAATACATGGAAAGATATCCTAGTACTAGCACTAAGTTTGGTTTTGCAGCATTGAATTCAGACTGGATATTTGTTATTGCCCTGTTTGGTGACAAAAACAACAACACATAGGCACAAAGAGCCATGTTGCTGTTATTATTATTATTATTATTATTATTATTATTATTATTAGTAGTAGTAGTAGTAGTAGTAGTAGTAGTAGTAGTAGTAGTAGTAGTAGTAGTAGTAGTAGTAGTAGTAGTAGTAGTAGTAGTAGTAGTAGTAGTAGTAGTAGTAGTAGTAGTAGCATTAGTAGTAGTGGGGTTTTTTACGTTCGCAGGCTTTTTAACAGAACTTTATGCGCTGTAGGCCAAGTGGTAGGAGAGCAACCTGCCTCACAGAGTTTGAGGCACTCAACTACACGGAAAGTGCTGCATTCAACATTTTTATTAATTAAGAGTGGCCAACTATTGATTTTTGTCACAGATTTTTGGTTATGTCGTTAAATAGGTGTATTATGCACATTTCTGCATTAAAATCACACCCCACAGCTTAGTTTTCTTTAGCCTGTAAAATTAATGAACACTCTCTTTCAATTCTTGTTTCAACTACTCATTGAGTGGCTTGTAATTTGAATGACCAAGAAGACCTTTTGGTATCACACATATTTCTCTGGTAAATTAAAGCTTGCGATATAAGTGTAATGTGTCTGTACCGTAATCTATTCTGTCTTTATTTTTCAAAGTAGGAGAATTTCTGAAATCCAAGTAAAATTTCCTATTTCTGCAAAAAAAACATTTTGAAGATTCATCTTTAAATAACCAATAGAATAATTTTTTTCAGTGTCATCAGTGTGACTTCAAAACAAAAGCAGAAACAGAAGCCTCAGGCTTTGAATACTGTTGAATTGTTGAGGGTTGCATCCGCAGCACTTGGTATTGGACCTTCCCAAACAATGCAGATAGCCGAAAAGCTTTACACACAGGTATGATAATTTTCATTGCTTCATCTGTAAGACGAGCTAAATATCAATCCCTGGAAAGATGAAGCCAACTGAAATATATTGTTTAAATTATTTTGAATTTTTATGTAAATATATTTTTTATTATTGAGATGAGACCAACGATATTGACCTGGGAAAACAATGGCTCACTTGTGCGATAGATTTATTTGAAAAAATGATCTTATTGAAAGCGTAGCTCCAATAGCCCACATGCTAGAGTATGTGGCCATATTAGCCACAGCCCCTGAGTAGAAAACAGTTCGATGCACACGTAATTTGGGCTTTTCTATAATTATAAATCCTCTCTTTCAATATTATTTTCACAATTTCCCTGTCCACCCCCACCCACCAATCCTTATATTTTCAGGAGTAAGTTGTTCTTTCCTTGGAAAGGAAGTCACTGTTTTGTTAGAGGCTTGGCTCTATTTTCTTGATTGGTATGCCAGCCGTAGTAACCTGGACAAAGATATGGTTGGAAAATGACCTGATTAAGAGCATAGTGTCTATAGCTGAATTGTTACCACATGCGGCCATTATATCGGGATTGAAACTAATTGATACGGGCATGGTGATACAAGCAATCCGACACAAGTCATTTCTGATACAGTTCAAATTTGATACATGTTCCTTTGGTTACGGGGACATTTAAATACTTGTCAAGTTTGATACATAATCCGCCAAAAACATACCGTAAGCAGTATTTCGTGATCAAAAGTTGTCACGTGTCGAGGAAATGACTACGCTCAAGTTGCGCAAGTAACCATTCTTACTGAGATTAAGGTCACTTGCATGGACAGTTCTTCTCTAAACCTTTCTGCCATTCTTTTCAATTTGTCGTTTTCCAAGACATATATTGCTTTTTTTTAGTTAGGTCGTGCATTACCCAGCTATTATATTCTGTATCAGTTATGTTATTCTTATTAAGGGATGCCTAAGAATTTGCTCGATTATTATTTGTTTGGCTTGACTCCGTAGGATTTTTCTTGGTTCTAATTATGTGAGGTGACATTGTGTTATTTTGTTAACATGACTTGCACTTGGCAGATTTTGAACAGCTGTCATAGCTGTTTTGAATTCAAGAAACGCATGGAATAATGTATCAAATTTGTTCCGTATCAATTGATCATTGACCCATGATAATCACGGGCTATGGTTTAAAGTCAGTTCAGTGCACAGATATTAGTCATAACTCTAAAAAACATTTTACCTTTTCAAATTGGAATAATGCTGTTTTATTGAAAAGGAACCTTGTTGGTTTTTTCCCTACTAGTTTACTGTGTATCACATTTTTATATTTTTACTTATACACTATTTATTTCTATATAGTAGGAAGGAAATCTTTACTTTTTTAACACTTGGCCTGGTGTATATTTAATTTTGTTTTGAGTTAATGACTGGCTTTAACTTTTGTTACAGTAAGCAATAAGTACAGTCATAATTATAAGTCAGTCGACATTTTTATAGCAGGACGCCATTTTTTTACTGCCGTAATGAAGGAAATCAGTTTATCAGCTCCCTGTTCTCGAAATCGCTGAAATGTTTAAAGACGCAGTTGCTAAAGGCTGTGAATATCAATGAAATTTACATTATGGTGAGGTACCCTACCTACTCTGCAGTAACGTTTCTGAATGAACGAATCCTAAACACTGTTTGTTCGTACTTTCCTTTAATTTTGAATGAAAGAAGGTTTACCAATTGCTTTCAACATTCACTGGCTTCACGGGATATTTTAGTTGTTCTCTGTATACTTCTGCTGGTCAAAATCTGTGCGTGAAGTAGAATTTTTCGCAAGCGGTCAATTTACTTATGAGAAAGTGATGTCTCCGCATTTGATAAGAACATAATACATGAATGTTAATATTTGATTTAATATTTAGTTTTATTTAATGCCATTTCTTTGCATTTCCTAAAGAAGGTAAGGTTTTTAAGAGATTTGATTGTTCAATTGATTATCAAATTTCGATGATATTGAGAATCCAAAAAATACTTCAACTTACATTAACATACTTAATATTTGTTGGTTTTAATGTTTTTACTCCAAATTAATACCACATGCACTTTTTATTCTTCTGGTGTGTTTTTTTCCTATGCTTCCACCGGTCCAAAAACCAGTATAAAGTGGAAATTTCTACTTCTGGTGGTCAACATTCTCAGAAGCAAGGGTGGCTGCCCTCCAACTAAAAATACTTAAATATTTGATTTTTTATTCTAAATTTATTTTGTAAGTTTTCTACGTTTCTTATAACATTTTTTTAATAGACATCTTTTATAAAACATTTGATTACTTGACATGTTACCAAATTTTAGTGGTAAGTTTATGGCTACCTTTCTAATTCATTTTAAAAGGGCTACATAAGTTACCCAAGAACAGAGACAACGCAGTACTCCAAGAACTTTGACATTTTGTAAGTATATGTAATAATGTGTTGTATTTATTTACTTATTTAGGCAAATAGCATTTTATGCAGTTTAAGATGGGTGCCAAATCTATGCGATTTATTAGGTTGCATTTCATTATGTAATAGACACCCCAGTGGAGGATACGTTTGTAAAAGCCTGGCAAGCTTCATAATGCACAATAACAATATTAAAAGCAATTCTTTACCTCCTGCAGGCGGAAATTAACTTTCCCATCTTAACTACGCCTTCATAACATGGGCAAATTTTTCCACGTCCAAGGAGACGATTTAGAATTATAGAGAGAAAAGAACTGAGAAAATTATGTTGTACTTACTTGAAAGGTGTGACAGCAAAATGGTCGGATCAGGAACATAGCGCCGGAGCTCAGGTAACAGAGCATGGGGCCGTGAAAGCTGTGCACCGGATGCCAACCATTGGTCATGGTCATTATGGCTTTTGCTTTGTCACCCAAGCCATAGGATTAAAGTTGTGAGCCGATTTATTTTGACAATTTAACCCATTGTTAAGTTGCTAAAATTTTGGTGCTGTTCTGTTTGATCTCTGCATTAGCGCCCCCCTCCCACCCGCCCTTCCTTCTAAATTTATGGACCAGGGTGAGGCTGCTACAGCTTTCAATGACACAACTTGGAGTCACAAGAAATTCTGGTGCAGTAAGTTGATTTATTGACTACTGGCACAACGTAACAACGTCATTATAATGTCATATGTTTGTTACTTCCGAATTTATTTCCAAAAATGAAAATAAGCATCGCAATGTCACAGCTGCCAATTTCTTAAAAGCTGGACAAGGAATCCAGGAATCCAGTGTCATCTTTGTTTCGGAAATGTGGTATTTTCAGGCTCGGTGGCTTCCACATTTTCATTGCCTCAATGTGAACGTTTTTTTGTTCATAGTAAAGATGTTTTCTTTGCATTTTCGTTAACATTTTATTTTCAAACACTAAGGGCCACATTAATATTGATTCCTTTGGTTTGTTTTTCTGTTTTCAACAGGAGCGTTGTACGACAGCATGCGTCCAATCAAAGCTGGGGCTCGGAAGTACGTGAATTGTTGACTACAGGCATCAACCAACCAAGGTATAGTAATAAAGACTATATATATAATATATATATATATTTAATATCGTATGTGCTAAAACAACAGTCAAGTGTTCTCTATGTGTTTAATGGTACAGAGCGATTATATAATTAAAAGTACACAACCACAAGAAAACAACTTAAGTCTTGTTGCAACTTCAAGTTTCTTGCATGGCATTGATCAGACAACTGACAATGTTTTTCATTACACAGCCTTTTATTTACAATGATGTTGTACCAGATGTGAGCGAATATATGTATATAGTTGGGCAATTTAACCACTGATGATGATGATGATGATGATGATGGTGATGATGATGATGATGATGATGATGATGATGATGATATGATGGAGGTTGATCCAGATGTAGCTTTTAAAAACACCGAAAGCGTTGAAAAACTCAACAGATTTCAGTTTAAGAAATTGTTGACTATATCAACTGGAGAAGCGAATTTCCTGTTTATTAGTCTAATGTACGATCAGGTTGATGGTGTGGCCATGGGCTCTCCGTTGGCACCAGTATTGACCAATATTGGTCAATATTTTTATGAATTGGTTTCAAGAAACTGCCTTTAGCTTGTATGACGTGGAGAAACCTATCTACTACAAAAGATTGTGGACGATACTTTCTTCATTTTGATCCAGAAGTCACAAATTGAACTGTTTTCACTTTTCTAAACAATTTACACGCAAATATCAGATTTTCAGTCAAGACAAGCAGTCAAATAGATTCATTACCAGCACATGTTACATGCGTACGCACAATGGCCTTTTCACGCACTGGAATAGTTACACGCCAAGAAAACACAAAATTAACCTTTTCAAATGTTTGCTTCATCATGCTTGGAACATTTGCACCGGTCAAAATCTGATAGACGCTGATATCACAGTCATAAAAGGAAATCTATTGAAGAATGCTACAATTGAGAATGTTTTTGGGAAAAATGTGTAATCCTGTTGTTGAAAGTGATGTCTCGGTGGTTGGAGAAAGAAGATGTTGTTCTAGTATTGCCTTACTGTGGTAGTGTTTCAGAATCTTTTGAGAAAGTATCAAGTCATTAGTTAACAAAGCATACCGTCAAGTGAATTTATGTATTATTTTCAAAACAACTTTCCGACTATCCAATCTATTCTAAATCAAAGATAAAATTCCTAAAAGGTTGACCAATAGCGTGGTATATGGAATGTACTGTTCAGATTGCACGGATGTGTACGTGGTAAAAACAATACGTCAGTTGAAAAAAACGCTTCTGTGAACACTTTGACATTAAAAAGTCATCGGCAGTCATTGATCATACAATAGAGACAAATCACACGATATCTTTTGATAATGTTAAAGTGCTTGCCCGTTGGAATTATGACTCGGAACTTCTAATAAAAGGAACACTCATTATTAAGAAGCTTAAACCGAGCATGAATGCCAAACTGAAGTCATACTCGCTAGAGATGTTTTAACGAGTTAATATATAATTGATCAAGTTATCTTATATGTCGCTTTTTGATGTTTAGTCTGTAGTGATTATGAAACGAGGTAGCTTCGAAACGTTCACAATTAAATAAAAAATGATAAATATAGTGCTTTTTGTTTTCATATTTGTCATCAAAGTTATATGGCCCTCCGATAAATTTTTTATCACTTATGCGTTGTATGTTTTCAAATATTTTTACCACTGTAGATTGATGGAATATTATAATTATGGTTTTAAAAGCTAAAAAAAAATTGTGTTAATAATAGCTGGAAAATGTGATTACACTGGTAGCACACAGATGTTAAAAGTTTTTCATGTGCGTGATTATATAGCTTCCTTTCTGTAAATAATTCACTTTGTAATATGTTCCTACTTGTAAGATGATGATTGGGTATTCCCTTCAAATATGGATCGCAGAGTTGCCCTTAAATTTTGTTCCACTGTATTGTTCTTCAGTCTTGATCGTTATTGACAGTATTCATCAGAGGTTAGACTTTCTAAAGCTGTCATATTTAAAGGTAAAGGACAACTATAGTTGTAACTGTCCACCTGTAATAACTCAAAAATACATTGTACCCACTAAAATTGGCATGCAGTTTTTTACAGCCGCCTTATTGGAAAAATTTGGAATCCCAAAAGCCACCGAGGAAGAAGTTCTACGTGAAGCAACCTCCCTATACTTACCGTAAAACATTTATATTCAGATTATTTTTGAAAAGAGCCATTGCTAGATTTGGATGTTTGTGCTACTTCTCCAATACCTGCCCTGGTCTCAAAGCTGCTCATGTTCGAGTAAACTTACACATTTTAAACAAGTTCGTCATTTTACGAACATTTTATTTCCAAGTACGTAGGTTCAAGTAAAAACAATGATAACAGGAAAAAATAACAGCCTTAACAAGTCAGGTACGACAGTACAATTGTTTACATCTGTGCGTGGATGCCAGTATTTCTCATCATATAAGCAATACGGCTGTGTGCAGATTACTGGCAGTCCGAAATTTGTACCTAATCCTTCAGGGACTTATTTTGCTTGTTCATGGCTATCAAAAGGTCAGGAGTGTATCTAATTGCCTTTTTTTCTCTTTATGATGTTACTAATATTCATATTTTATCTGATGTGGTACACATGTATCTTGCACAGGTTTATTTTATGTAAGTTCATACTAACCTTTGGATATCGTTGTTGAAATTACGTCTATTTTAATCAAAATAAACACTGGTACTCGCTGGTACTCGACTGGAACACCAAGAGACCAGAATAAAAGAACACAGATGAACTTTCATCAATACAGAAAACAGAGATGATCGAGAAAGCCCACCACTTTTTGTGCCTGGTTTTTTACAATTTCTTTTGTCTACAAAGAGGAGATAACAAAACGTGAATATTAATTGACTTTAAAGCTCCTAACTGCAAGGCAGACCTAGCTCTCCTTTCCACTTAGGAACATTGTATTTTAGACAGATATAAAAATTGGGCAGAAATGTACAGTCTTATCGCGAATTAACAAAAATGTGAAACTAAACATCACGAAATCAAGAAACTTGAGGTAATACACATACATACATACATAAGCTGGGAAAAGTCATTACATTGAATATTATTGGAAGGTAAAATAAATGGAAAGAAAGGTAGAAAAATAACTAGAACTACGTGACAGAACAACATTAAAGAATGGACTGGGATTAATTAGTTAAAAGCAGACAGATTAACAGAGCACCAAGAGTGACGGACCGTTGCCTTCAAGCCTGTAACAGAAAATGGTATCACTGAATGAATGAAGAAGAAGTTTAAGATAACAGTAGTGTTGTCATTTTGGAAGAGAAGAGGTGGATGCATGCAGGTCGAAGAAATAAGGACAGACCAGTGAGAACATGGCAAACTACGTTTAGGTATCACAAAAAAGAGTGTGGAATAAGAGCACAAAATTTACAAGCCTTGGCCAGAGATCGCACGCGTTGGCGCCTTCTTGCCGAAGTCTAAGGTAGGAATGTTGACAGTGGTAACTCAAAATACATAAACACTTGTTTTTATTGTGTTGTTGCCGTTACTTCTGTAACAATTGATTTTTCTCTTTAGAAAGGGAACTGATGTCGGTGACCATCCACCTATAACACCAACGAGGTCTGTTGGACCAGGGGAGCTGAGTGGAGATCAGTGGAGGATTTATGAATATGTTGTGCGCCATTTTCTTGGTTCGGTACGAATTCTTGGATTGATTTATGGGGCTTTTCTGGGGTTTTTTATTGATTTGTTTTTTTAAGTATACGTATTTCCATTTTGTTTACAAATTTTACCTCCCTTTTTTCGTTTTGGGCGGAAAGGAAACAGTAAAGGCCAGTAGGTACGTGATGAGCCAGAGAGAGAGAGAGAG
This sequence comes from Morbakka virulenta, assembly GCA_003991215.1. NCBI lineage: Eukaryota > Metazoa > Cnidaria > Cubozoa > Carybdeida > Carukiidae > Morbakka > Morbakka virulenta. The sequence continues at coordinate 1,146,586 of RDPX01000107.1, read as the reverse complement.
AGAGAGAGAGAGAGAGAGAGAGAGAGAGAGAGAGAATTTCAATNGAGAGGAGAGAGAGAGAGAGAGAGAGAGAGAGAGAGAGAGAGAGAGAGAGAGAGAGTGACAGAGACACAATGTAAGGGGGGAGTTGAATAGAATGAAAAAGGACAAAAATTCTGTAAAGATCAACTATATGAACATTAACTAGATTTGACACAATCCCGATTGTATCCTATAGAGAAACATTTATTTACACATTTGCATTCCTTATCAAGTTATGGCTTGATTATTTTGACTACCTTGTTGATTTTGTTTCTATTTCAGCTAACTTACCTTTATCAGTTTTGTTTCTACCTGTATCGTCTAAGTATCACTTGCCTACGATTAAATGTACTGAACTCGAATTTTGTTATCACCTTTTTCGAAACCTTCACAACGTTATTTTCTTCACCATAGCTATTTCAACAGTCTTCTTAAGGATCGTACAACATTCACTGTTATTTGTCAAAATGAACTTTACACAGTATTTTTGACATAAGGGCAAGTTATCGTGTTTGTCTGACCTTCGGTTTTTGTGCTTAAGATGGAATCGTTCTTTATAAGCGGTAGTTGCAGTAGTTGGATGGTGGTTGAATCAACATATTACCATGTACGAGGTTCCCAGTTCGAACCCCGGCTACGTCTGTGAAAGTACTGCGCCCAATTTGTTTCTCTGTAATAAATGGCATACTACTGAGTTTGCACATGTTTTAGAAGGAAGAATTCAGAAGGTGAAGAAATCAATAGATTAAAAAGATTGAAAAATACAAAGAAAAATAAATCAAATAAGAAAAGTAACTCTATATGCTAAAATGGCTTCAAGCCTTCCTTATGATGTAAGACTCAAAGAAAAACAAACAAAAAATTTGGTTGTTATTCGCTGGTCATATACCTAAGTTTCTTGGTCAGGAACACCGATGGGTTTTTTTCTTTTGCTGCTGAATATTTTGGTAGCATCTAATTCGATTATTCTGTCGTTATTTTCCACCCTTTAAGTGAATTATTTCATGAGTTTTTTTTTTTTTTTTTTTTTTTTTTGTCTTTTAGATCTCATCAGACTGTATTTATAAACAGAATGTAGTCACATTCTCCATCAATGGCGAATTTTTTTCGGGTAGCGGGAAATCGCTGGTTTCTCCCGGTTTTACGTCATTTATGAATTGGAACGCAATCACACCAGACGAGAACCTCCCACCGTTTAAAAAAGATGAAACTTATGCAATAGGAGAGGTAAGGAGCTCAGAGCTTTTTGTTGTCGGTCTTACGAAAAGCAAGTTGTTAATCAAAACGATGGTCTTTTTTTAGAATTCTTCCTCGGCAGATAGAGCTTTAGCACTCGGCGGTGAGTAGAGAAATCTATCTCCTTAAGAATACAAGAAAAACCTTTTTTTTTGTTTTTTTATGCTTAATTATCATACAAGGCATATAGCCACTAAATATATGGAACTGAAAAGGGAAAAAATCAGAAAAAAAGTTTAAGTCAAGAGATTCGAGTTGACCTTAACCTTGAAAACAGTCAAAACCAAAGACTTTCACAGTGTAGCTGTCCGAGGAAAAAAACTACAATCAAGAAAGATTTATTTCAACCAACAGGAAGCAAAAACTAAGGACGGAGACGAGGAACGAGTCACATGAGATGTAACAAACTGAGTTGGTAATTAGAAAGGCCGTGCTTGATCAGGAAGATACTATATAGCTACTGACTAAGAAAAATTGCTGCTTGGAACATCTTGGAAATCCTGATTATTTTGCACTTGGGATTCCATGCAGTTATATAGGTTACTATTTTTCTGGATTAGACAAATCATAGCTTTAGTCACACGTGGCACGTGGCGAAACCATACTGATGTAGTTTGTTAATTATTGAAAAGTTCTGATAGCCCTACTTAAAAATCCATTTTGCTAAAAGTGCTTTTGGACTCAAAATCTCGATTTTACCGACAGATAAAGCTGGCTGAAAAGCAGACTTGTCCACCTGATTTCTTATCAGAAAGTGAGCTCATTACATTAATGGAGAAACACGGCATTGGAACGGTAAGTCTGTCTAGACTAATACTGACCTCCACTGACTTACATTTTTAATAAACATGCTCTTATCTCACAAACACAGTTATTTTTCCCTGGCGTTTTTTTTTTAAAGATCTACATATGATTGTAGAAGTGCAGAAGGGGTTTAGGATGGGAATAGATGGACTTGTAACAGCATATTCTGAGACACCTTGCTTTTTTGCTTTTAGAAAAAGGGTTTTGTATATATGTAATTTACTCGGTTTTTCTATGTACGAACTGACTACCCAAGTTCCATGCACCTGAAGAGAGAAGGGTGATAAGATTTAAAGTTGCCAGAGTGACTGTAAGAAGACTTTTGAACTGAAGAAAGAAGAGGGAGGCCACTGGGGCGAAGAAATTAAAGAGAGAGTAAGGGATGCCATTTAAAAATTATTGCTAAGAGCTGAGTTAAGAAGTTAATGCAACTAAAAGGTATGTATGTATGTATTTATGTATTTATATATGTATGTATATATGTATGTATATATTTATGTATGTATGTATATATGTATATATATATGTATGTATATATTTATGTATGTATGTATATATGTATGTATTTATGTATGTATGTATTTATGTATGTATGTATTTTTGTATGTATTTATGTATGTATATATATGTATGTATTTATATATGTATGTATTTATGTATGTATGTATGTATGTATGTATCTATGTATGTATGTATATTACTTGACGCGTTTTAAACACAAAAGATACTGCATTTTCTTAATTAAATCTCAAGTTATCTTAAATCTTAATTAAATCTTAAATTAAGCTCTGATATATGAGTATACTTTTATCAAAACCCCACCTCTCGAGCAAATGCTTCCTTCTACTATATTTTGATATAAAAGGGGGCATGCTTTCCGTTAAGCGCAACTTCCTCTTCTATACTGGAATAATTTACTGCTTTTGTCTCGATTTTTAGGGGTTTTGTGACGTAAAACGCATATGCAAAAACCATTAAAAATATATAATTCTTAATGTTGTTATACGAATACGTAGAATACCGTATTTCATACCTGTTTATAGTTTAGTAAGGTGGTACTTTAGTTTACGGACTGGAGTAAGGTACAATAAGATGCATTGTGCTGTAAAAGGAAAAGTATTTCCTTCGTCATGAAAGAAATAAACAATAGCATGTTTTGTCGGATTCACTGTTAAACAAAAACATTGCTTGGCTTGGTACTCGAAATAGATATACAGTCAGAATCATGGCTTTTACTTTTTGCCATGGAGGGATTGGGATGCGTATCAGCAGTCACGTGAACCAGTCAATTATGATGTAATGAAGCATATATAGTTAATAGTGTACCAAATCGTTAACACTTTACTTTACAATTACATACCTATTTTAAGAATAGATGACATAGGAGTATAAGTTTGTATGTAAGATTTTT
>RDPX01000107.1:1128286-1140231 GCA_003991215.1 Morbakka virulenta | reverse complement strand
CTGTCTCTGTCTCTGTGTGTGTGTGTGTCTCTGTGTGTGTCTCTCCCTCTCCTCTCCCCCCTCTCTCTCCCTCTCCCCCCTCTCTCTCCTCTCCCCCCCTCTCTCCTCTCCCTCACACTCTTTCTATCCATCTATCTATCTATCTATCTATCTAGTTATCTATCTATTTATCTCTTTATCTATCCATCTATCTATCTCTATCCCATCTCCTAAAAAAGAATTTTTGGGGGGGATTTGGTAATTATTAGTTATTGTAAACATACAGTAAGACAATATTTTTATTGAGTTATTTGGAACAACTTTGCCAAACGTTTATTGACCTTTATAGCATATGATGCTTAAAGATGAAAAATCGGTGCCTTAATCTAATAAAATGAATAAACTAAATAGACAGGAATATCCTTAAATTTGAATATTGAAAATGAATCTGTATCAAACTTAGGAAAAAATTTAATTTCTCTAATGTAAATAACGCAGATATAGTCACACCTATACGTTTTACGTATATGATAATATGAATAGTTTAATTAAGTAGATTATTAATATTAAAGGCCATTAACATATTCTGGGTTGGCAGTGGGCAACCCAGTCTTGGTCAACTTGGCTGCGAAGATGGTGAACTTCACTTTCTTACCTCCGTGTTAGTGAAGATCACAGAGGAGGTTGGTGAAAACTAGAATAAAAGAAGCCCCAAGTACGTAGGCATAAGAAAAGGATCGAGCAACGTTTGCAATGGCAACCAATGTTACCCACCCTAGAAAAGCGGCTTACAGGGTGCTACCTTCTAAGCTGTATAACATTAAGATTTGGCCCAGTATTTTAGAAACTTAGCTTTTCATAATACAATACACAATATTTTAAACCATAAATTCATCAAATCTGAATTACTCACAATTTCTGGAAACTACGCTTGTTTTTTGGTGATGTTTACAGCTGACGGTTTATTATACTAATTACTATACTATTTGTTCGGGTATTTTTTTATCAGCTGTTCTTGTTGATAGAATACTTAATGAACTATTGTTATTTGTATCTCTCGATAAAGATTGCGAGATACAATTTTTTGCTGATAATGTTCGTTTTTCTCAAAGTATGTTCGGAGATAATGGACTCAAAATGATAACAGAAAGCAACGTAACTTGTTAAATTATTTACACGTAGCTCTTAATCTTACCAACGGACCCTGCACTGCATACCAAAAGCCAGATAAGATAAAGCCAATCCCACTCCAATGGAAAACAAATATCAGGTCGTTTTTCTAGCGAACTCAAAAGAAACAAAGTGAAAAAAGAAACAGATAGAAAAGTTGACATGATTTAATCCGCCATTCAGTAAGAACCCTGTGACAAAGTTTAGACAACAGATTTTGATGCTAGTAGATAAGCTTTTTTCTTCAGTGAGCATGTTGCACAAAATATCCATATGGAACACAATAAAACTTTGTTATAGCTGAACCAAAAACATAAAAATAGATATCAATAGGCACAACTTATATTGGACTTATTTTATCTTTATGATGAAATAAGTCCAATATAAAGGAACTTGTAACTGTATGGTTAGAGACACTTGCCCTGTAAATGGATATTGTAAAACTAGTAACATTTTTTTTAATGCCAGCAACACACCGTGTGATCAGGAATGTATAAAAGAAAATATCTAGGCTCGGTGGCAACGTCTTTTAAAAAGAGACAAGTAAATCATTAAAGATATGCCNATCAACACTATCCGACAACCTGCTTCCATTGTCTTCACCTTTATCCCTGGCGGGGCAGCTGCCGGGTGCTATGCCTTGCTGAAGGGCAACCCGTGATTTTGTCCGGGACTGCTTATTCAATATATTCGCAGCTAACCTCCATATCTGAAGGTCGTTCCACTATCCGCAACCTGTGGACCCGGTGGATGGGAGTTATCATCTCCACACCACTTGGTTAGAGACACTTGCCCTGTAAATGGATATTGTAAAACTAGTAACATTTTTTTAAATGCCAGCAACACACCGTGTGATTAGGAATGTATAAAAGAAAATATCTAGGCTCGGTGGCAACGTCTTTTAAAAAGAGACAAGTAAATCATTAAAGATATGCCCAATACCTACAAATTTGATAAAAAGACAATTATCGAAAGAGCACTGAAGAAGAAAACACGCCAAATCATGCCCCGCGAACCAAATGAAGAGTTGTTAAAAGAAGAGTACTCCTGTATGAAACGTCTCAGAAATTTAGCCTGATTGAAAAATAGAGATTGCACTACACAAGGAAAATTGTATTTTTAACAAAAAAACAAAACTTCTACCCAAATGCTGACACATCATCAAACACATGCTCCTACACCATAACACCAAAAACAAAATGGCGTCATTCCATTTCGAAAGCAGTTTATTGTATTTTGTTTACATGCATGTCTGAGTGACACATGACATTATAGCGCGGTCTGTTAGAACAAGTAGTGTTAATTTGACTCACTTTTCTTAATGCATATCACGGCACGTTAATTAGAGTTAAGCCATGAAGCACTAAACTTTAAATACGAGATTCCGTAAGAAAAAAAGGCATATAAATATCAAAAGCGAATGAGAAAGATTTGAACTGATGACTGTCAATATATGCTTTTGTTTGCCTATGTCATACTTCCTTTTAAAGTCGTTTTTCATTTTGCATAATAGTAACGTTTTGTTTCATGAATTTTATGTTTTGCCTTGTGCCTCAGCTGTCACTTGCTTTGTTAAAAGGTTTTTAGAAGATCACAAATCCGAATAATTTAGGCACCGTGCGAAGTTATTGTGCTATTTCCCTATTTTAGGATATGAAAATGAATTTTGCATGCCTGCAGAGTATCTTTACTAACTTCATATATTATCTCCATGCCGTTTATTTCATTGTGTATTTTTTATCTTATTTTTTAATATATGTATATGTGTATGTATATGTATATAAGAACAACAGAATGGCGTATTATCGCACGTCGCTCAGGCCGAATAGTTAGACAAATCATCTTTCCGATCTCAGTCACAAAATTTGATGCACCATGACACTTCGATCAGCATGGTTTTCATGAAGTGGACAGCAAGATTCTCATACGACAAAACACATAGGATACGTCAGGACGACACCACATCATTACATGATGTAACCAGTAAACAGAGAGATGGACTGCAGTACAATAAAACTGAAAGGATTTTAAGGAATACATATTCAAAAACAGTTACGAGGAATAAAATTTGTACTCATAAAGCAATATGTGTTGAAGAGAAACTGATTAACAGATTATTACTGGAAATATCTTCATCAATATCATTCAGATATTTCATATATCTACTTGGAGAAATTACCACAAAAGCAGGGACATTTCGCAGATGACATATTGTTTTACTCTTTGTTATAAAATCGTTGTTGATATTAAATTATATGAGAATAATTTGTAAATATTTACATACTTGGCTCATTTTCTCCAGGTTTCTCTCGTCAGGCATGGGTCAACCAGATTCTTCGCAATCTCCCTCAAATGCCCTCACCAAACCGTCGAATCTAAAGCTTGCTGCTGCGATTTTAGCAGACCCGCTTTATCATTGTCTTCCCCCAATTAGCCAATCCTTCTCTTTTTTTCCCTCCCCACCCCCTCCTCCACTTTACAGTAAGCGTCGTATTCAAGCACCTCCTACAGGATTGTAATCCTCGTCCCTAGCCACATGACGAACCCGTCTTCGAACTTTGAGTGCTCTATTTTGTATATCTTTTACCTGCACCATTTACCTTATCTCTTTTTTCCTCAAAATTAGCATTAACGATATCTGAAGCATCCAACTGAGTATTCTCATCCCAATTACCCCAAGCATCTGAAGCTTCTTTTTTCCCCGTGTTTGAAGCCCAATTTGTTTTAAAGTTACATTGCAATTGTTCCTACTTTTATCATTTTCATAGGTTAATTATGATTCAGTACTTCAACATACCATTGAGATATTTGAAAAAAAATACGAGTATTTTGTCAAGAATATTGGGAATATGGATGAATTATTCGAAGTTTCTTTTACAAAGCTTTCAGAAACTGGGAAACCACATTGCAGGTATCAGATTTTTCCCATTAGATCATTTAAGCTAAGACCTGCAGTACAAGATCATATTCTTTTTGTATTTAATGAACGTTGGCCAAAGATGTACATGTTTTATTTACTTACTAGTGAAAGCTCGTACAAATTCGATTCCACGTGAAATGTAGCTTACCACGACATTTCCCGCATAACTAAGCTTTAGTGAATATTGAGTACCAAGACAATGGTAAAAACTATAAACTATATATAAGACGTATCATAATTGGGCGTTTTGTTAACTTTTTCCCGCTGTAAAATTTTGTTAATTTTTTCCCTGAAAAAAATCCCCTAAGTAAAGGAAACTTTTAATGTAGAATGAATTTTTTTATTTTTTTATTTATTTTATTTAGCCACGAAGTGGTGACTAGTCATAAATGCATCCATACTTTACCCCTTCCAAGTTACATACTATGTAAGAGTGATTCAAATAAGTTGGTTAGGTAGTGAGTTAACGGCTTGATAAGTGAGCCACTCAAGGAGGGAACGAGTCATTGAACTAGTGACTCAGTGAGTGAGCGAGTCAGTGAATGAGCGAGTCGGTAAGTAAGCGAGTCAGGGAGAAAGCAAGTTGGGGAGTGAATGAGTGAGTGAGTGAGTACGTAAGTGAATCAGCGAGTGAATCAGTAAGTGTGTGCTTCAGTGAGTTAGTGAGTTGATGAGTGAGTGAGTGAGTGAGTGAGCCAGTGACTAGGTGAGTGAGCGGATGAGTAAGTGAGGAGTGCTTTTGTTAACGTGTGGATAAGTAAGTGTATTGGTAAGCCATTGAGGAGTACATAAGACGAAGAATGGTTGTGTAGGGGAGGAATTGGGTTGTGTTTGTGGTTAGATTAGAAAGATTGCAAGTAGATGTGTGTTGATGCTAAGCTTTGACTGAAATGGTGACGGATTGAATGCCGTGGGTACTTTTTGCCACACACTAAGTAATTACATATGCAAGTGGTTCTGTGGGTGTGAAACAACAAGAAGTGAGTAAATACGTCACATGAAGAAATAACCAAGTGACCATAGGAGTTAAACAGCAGAAGGAAGGAGCAGGAAGGAAAGAGAGTTTCAGTAGATGAGGGTCTTAAGAGGTAAACTTATCCATTAAAACATTTATTTTTCAATAGATTAAAACTTTAGAAGCTTTATCGAGGTTTCTTATAAAAGATAGAAGCAGTGTGAATAATGAATATATTTCTTATGTGCTTCAAAAGACCATAGTTTTTTTGCTACTTTCTTAATCTTTTGTTTGAGTAATCTTATGTTATCTTTTACTTTTAGATGTGGAAAATGCAATCGCTACATGAAGCTAATTGTTGCCAAACCACAACGTTTGCATTGTGCACATTGTGATGAAACATATGGCCTTCCCCAAAATGGAAACAACAAATTGTACAAGGTAAAATAATATCCCATTTTATCGAGTTCTTTCATCTTGTAACTAACTTTCAAGGACAAGAACTCACCTCAGGAAAATTGATAACCGATTTTCATTTTGTTAGGATTTAATAATTCGGATGCGATTTTGTACCTTTAAGTGGTGGTCAGCGCCGAGTTTAAACGACTTCAGCAAAATTTCTTTTCTCCTGAGTTTCCAGTAGTCAGTGAGATGCATTAGTATGGTAAGTTAATGACCTACCACTGGGCTCCACAGAGGCAAGATATGTCTTTTACTACAGTAGTGGCGAAGTGATAACTTAGCAACTTAATATACTAGAGGTTCTTGGCTCTTTATATGAAAAGACAGTGTAGTGCTGGCTGTTTCGAGAAAACAACTTGACCCGAAAAAAATAATTACTTCTTTTTATTTTGAATAATTTATAATTTTAGTGACATCTGATATTAGTAATGTTTTATTTAGAGTATAAGTTGTCTGGGGTTTTTTTTAATCTATTTTTGTTCCGGTATTTTACTTGATGCAAATTTTGTATATATACCTAAATTATATCTAGGAACTTCGGTGTCCGCTTGATGAATTTGAGCTGCTGTTGTATTCAGGACCCAATGGCAAGGTGAGTTTGAAAGCGCATATTAGGGAAGGACACGCCCTGAAAGTTACACACTACTTATACTTAGCAGCTTTGATTTCTAACATATATACTCGTTTGGTAAAGGTTGCATATGGACCAATGTCTAGTTGACTGACTTTTAGTAGACTGATTTTTAGCAAGTGGGGCTATAGTAAACCAGCTTTTAGTAGATTGATGTTTAGTAAGTGAAGGCATAATAAACCGACGTTTGGTAGATTGGTGTTTAGAAAGTGGGCGGATAGTAAACCGACTTTTAGCTTTTTAGCTTCGTGAAACCTGTGTGCCAGTAGCCCGGGTAGAGGCAAAAGCCACATTCCACCATTATCTTTTGCTCCTTAGTATTTGAAATAATAGCAAGTAAATGACATTACCCCTTGACTGTTTGTACTTTTTGTCTGTTACCCCAGTCTTTTGTACATTGATGATAACTATTCATTTTTTTTTGGTTGCCATTACTCTGGAAATATGATGCATAGGTTGATAACTTTCTCTTGGAGTTTAAAAATGTACAAGAAGCCACTGAATTCCGACTCTTTGTTTCTTCTTCTACGCACGCGCATTACAGTATTGTTGTTTAACCAAGCCTACTACAAACGGTTCTGGAAGTGACGAATCCACATGGCGAGATTTTTGTCCTGCCTTTTTTAGTCTTTATTCTAAAAAAGTGCAGGATCTAAAGAAGTGCAGAATTCCAATAAGTGATGTAAAGCACAACAGAGAGAGAGAGAGAGATACATACATACATACATACATACATACATACATACATACATACATACAAACTAATAATAATAAAAGTAATAACAATTTCTATTATCATTATCATCATCTTATCGCATGGTGTTCTTGAGAGATGCAAAAACCCTGTTAGCCAAGCATTAGTTGATATATACCAGTTTCACATTTTTAAGCACTTTGACACACTGAAAAGAATTGACCCTAATCCGTGAGCTCGATATTTTGGACTTAACTTCGAATGTCAATACGGAGGAGTTATTTGCTGGACTGGTTTGCCCATTTTTAATTAATGAGTTTTGAAAATTGATTTTTCTAAACAGATGTACCGTCTACTGGCAATTTTCACCTTTAATCCATACGTCTTCTCTTTTACTCACAAATGTGGCTTTTGTTTATAAGATTGAGTTGACGTTTCATATTTATATAGCAGTTTTGGATTTCTAATTAATTGCAGTATTCAAAATCACTTTTACTCTCCAAGGCAATGCAATTACTTATTGCACTTTGTTGCATTTTTATGTATTAGCATTATATGTCCGTTCGTGCCACGCAAGATTTCAACTCCTACAAGGGTCATGTGTGTCCCTGTGGCACTGTTTGACCACTACTAAGCCGTCCTTTGAGGACTGGATGTATCAAGGACTTGTAGACAGACTTGTAGACTGACTTACATACACACATACACACACGGACGCACAGCTCAGTTATTTGATAAACATATTATGTTAGCGCTTTCTTAGAAACATAACACTCAGGCAGCGTTTTACCTCTGCCCCCACTCCTTACCACACCCTTTTCCTTTTTTTCTTTTTCGCTGAGTGATAGATCGATATGTCTAATAGCTGACGCTGTGCTCCCTCCCCCCACCCTCCCCAAAACCCTAAACAATTACTTTGACAGGACATACCAAACTACTTCCATAACCCGTATACTTCAATAATACTCTGTCTATTTTAGATTGTTTGATGCATTTTTTATTGTTAGGTGTTCCATAATTTTTAATAAGTTAGAAAAAGTAAAGCACTGAACAAACGTATGTTCACTACGTCCTACACACAACTTGGATAACGGGAGGTTGACCTAAATAGATGTTTTTATGTGACTCCGAATAATGGAGCCTAGAATCGTAATTTAAGGACAGCTGAGATGTTGGTGATACGTGGGATAAAGGCTCCCAAATACCTCGACTAAAGTCATCTTGTTAGTAAGAAAAACGTTTTAAAGGGGCAAGCTACAATAAATTAGGGCATTTTTAAAATGGAGGGCGTAGATACAGCTATGACAATGAAGGAGCTTCTGAAAGGATGCAAACGGGCTCCCCTTTTTAACTGAAGGAATAGCTTGATTTTCGATTGTCATGGAACAATACTTGATAAACAGCTACCAACAGAGAACGCTATTTATGATTTGGATATTTTCTTGAAGTAGTCTAGGAATAAAATCAGCAAACTTTTGAAGCATACAATCTCGACCAGAATGTACGTTACATATTACTTGGGTCCTTTTAAGGAGGCCTGGGGACCATTATGTGGATTTTTTTCTCTTTCTTTTCTTTTGTTTTAGACTTTTCCGATTTGTCCGTATTGCTACAATAACCCACCGTTCTCTGCCATGAAAAAAGGAATGGGATGCAATCAGTGTGATCATCCAACTTGTAAGCATGGCATGGGAACACAAGGAGTAATGGACTGCCTGCAGTGCGAGGAAGGGACACTGGTCTTTGATCCTACTTCAGGTCCTCGATGGAAGTTTCACTGTAATAGGTACACTACTGTTATTCATATTTAAGTTATATCAGATTTTGTGAGAGTAAGTAATGAAAAAAAGACTTCCTTTAATAATAAGAGGAAATTGTGAGGTATTCTTTAGCGCTTCCTTGTCTATTATTTTTTTGGAAAAATACATCACATTTAGAAAACAAATAAAATTGATGAAAAGGACACTGAAAACTTATAAAGTTCTTCATTTAGTTCCCAATTGTTTAACGTTGCCCACCATAGACCTTATTCGAAAATGTAGATTCCTTTTGCTAATGGGTATGATTGGTTTTCATTTGATTTTTCCCCCTAATTTGTAATCCAACTTTTTGGGTTCTCAAGAGCTCGTGGAAGACCCAGAATGACCCTAAGCCTTAAGACCTCACCAGCACGCTCGGGCACTTCTGTTAATTGTTTCATTGTCTGTCATTTTTGAAAACCCTATTCTCTGTTAATTTACCTAAAAAGCTGCATACAGATTCCACTATAATTTTCAGGCCAATACCCTCTTTATTTGGGTAAAAGCCCCTTTATTTGGGTAAAAGCCCCCTTATTTGGGTAAAAGCCCCCTTATTTGGGTATTTACCCCAGAAAGTACGTAATATACGTCAAAAGGTCCACACCTCCGAACTTTTTTCATTTATCAAGGTTTTCAACTGCCTTGGAAAATATCTCATAGCCTTTGAAAATTATCTTTTTCAGGTTGATTGTTATTCGCTTTTTTATTAGGATACCTAATTAATAATTAGCCTATTTGTTTTGGGGCTTCTTTATCATGTAAATAAATAAAATGAATTGAAGATTGATGAAAAGGATAGCTTTAGAGCACATTTAGATGACTTTGCTTGGGCCGGTCCAGACTATCTTGTGATACAAGAATTGTGTGGATGAAAGTAATTGGGTTTATTATTGTTATATTAATTATAATTATAATTTTAATAATTATCATAATTATTGATTACTATTGTAATTAGGTCTATTTTGTATTGCGTTTTCGAGTTTTGAAATAATACTGTTTTTATTATTAAACTGGTTAAATATTACTTTATCCCTTGGTGTAATGCTTTATTGGGGAGTAGGGGAGTTTATAGGGACGTGTTAGGCGGAGTTTTCCTGAATAACTCCCACGTGAAAAATAACTGATAAAAACTCATCGCATACCGCATTTGATATTCGATGTTAAAAATGATAGTAAACAAAAGATAAGTTTTATTTGGTGCTAGATGTATTTGGCAGGTTTTAGAAATACCTGGATTAGATCGATCTCTAGATTAGATTGATATCAGACATAGAGCAGCATAATCGTTTGATCACGAACTGGTTTTCTGACCACTCCTCAACTTGATATGCTATGCAAGCAGCCTTTCTAGAAATTCTTACGCAATGTTTTGTCGTGTTGGGTTTTTTTTAGAAAAATGAATCTAAACTTTTACTGCATTTTATTGCCTGGTTTTAGTTGTTGTCTTTCCTAATTTTGTTCGTATATATAGGTATTGCATTTGTTGTAAATGCTAAACATTTTCAAATCTTTTATTTTGAAGGACTAATATTGTATGGAAGTAGTAAGTATTTGAATGAAAACAAACCATATGACCTTATGATCTTTGTTTTTCACAGGTGCAATGTGACTGCAGGTGCCTTCATTAACGCAACTAAGGTATCAGTTCTTGAGGATGAGTGTAATTGTAGCTCTGCCCTTGTGGAAGTTATTTACGATAAGGTAGGGCAAACGCTTCCCTTGTCATTTTTGTCCGACTACTTGAATATGTATATTTATTAATCCCATTATTCTTCATTTCATTCGTATCTCTAATTTCTGTAAATGTTTTTTCACGGTATAAAGAAAAGTCAGATGACAAAACACAGCCTTGTCTGACCCCTCGTTTTTATATATAGCCTTGTCTAACTTTTTTACGTATATACATAATTACTTTTCTCATCTCCTATTCTAATTGCAAACTTGGAATAGAGCTGCTGTATTTGTTGGAGAAGGTTGAAATAATAAGTGGGAAGCAAGGATTACAGTCAAGTATTAAGAAAGCATATGGCATGGTCATTTCAAAGAAACAAACAAAACAAAAATGAGTTTTGGAATCAAAGGAGGATTATATCAAATTAGTAGAGTCTTGTCTATTTGGGTAGCATCTAAACAAGTGATGGTAGGAGGCACACAGAGATAAAGAAACGTATTGGGATTACAAAGAGGGCATTCAAAGAATTAGTACTTGTATTTAATAGCAAGAAATCAGTTTTAAAAATAAGCAGAGGATTTATAAGTGTAGCATGAGATCGTCCCTATTATGTTGTTTGGAAAACTGGACTGTAAGCAAAGTATTGTAGGGACCTTTCAAAGCAGCATAAATTTGGTTTGTTAGACGAATGCATGGTATATCATGGACAGACTGGATGAAAAATTAAGCAGTATTAAGAAAGACAGCTATAGAAGAGAATGAATGAGAATGATAGCAGTGTATACAGGTTGAGATGGGTTATGCAGAAACTTGTATACCCCCAGATTCACTGGGACTACAGTGGACCAGGACGCCAGAATAATACGTTGTTTTGTTAATGACAAAACAAATAAGGGGTCGAAAGAACCTTGCCACTTCGTGTGATTGACTGGGGAAAGCAGAGAGTTAAAGGCAGCCTACCCCCTCTTTTGACTGGTTAAAACAATTAAAGACTACATATTTTGTATGTGTGTGATCCTAAGTTGTTTTGTTTTTAGTTTGGGTGTATATAAGTTTCATAATGGTGTTCAAGTTCTTTACCATCTTTTGGGATGGGGTGGGGTGAGCATTTTATCATATGCGCTTCACTTTTGTAGAAGGAGGCATTTGTTGAAATGTCCTCATTTTATACTATTGGGGCATTTTCCATCAAAGTAGATGAAGTTTTTTGACACCTAGGTTTTTAGACAAAATTTTTAACTCCCCTATTTCTTTCTTCAGGTATCAGGTCTGTTTGCGCAGACATCGATGACCATGGCTCTCCAGTTCTCTCTACTTTCGGTCATTCTGATGAGATCCAAAGTTGTACGTCTTGTGATCTTGCTGAGATTATCAGTGAACTTTGTTCTTGGTCTTCCTCTGCTCTTTTTTCCTATAATTTTCCCTAGCATTAAGCTTCTGTCGATCCCATCAGCTCGCATTATTGTACAAAGAACTTTAATTTCCTGTCACAGATCGTATTGATAAGTAATCTGCTGTAATTTGCCATACGCATAATCGCTTCATTTGTTTTTCTTTCTGTCCATGAGACCCTCAAAATTCTTCTGATAAACCATATCTCCGCTGCTTCCAAACGACGCTCTGTCACCTCTGTAAGTGTCCCAACATTCGCAACCATAGAGCA
>RDPX01000107.1:1091404-1127782 GCA_003991215.1 Morbakka virulenta | reverse complement strand
CCGCAACCATATGGCAAAATTGACCATATGTAAGTCTTGAGATCCTTATTTTAGTGTTCAGTTTTATGTTTCTGTTTATAAATATACTCTTCATGCTGTTAAAGGAGGATTTTGCCATTGCGATCCTTTTCTTGATTTCTGTGTCACTCCTACCATCAGGTGTGATGATGCAACCCAGATAATTAAATTTATCCACTTGTTTAGTGTTCTCTCCTTTACACTTGATGTTGCACTTTGGGACACAGTTTTCTTTGTATTGAGTTGCAAACCTTTTTTATTGCTTTCATCTGCTACTGTTGATAGTATTCGTTGCAGTTTGTCTCCGGAGTCTGCAATAAGGACAGTGTCGTCCGCATATCTCAAATTGTTGATGTTGTGTCCACCCACACTGATACCCTCTTGATTTTCAATATTGCGTAAAATCATTTCGCTGTAAATAAACTCCCCGATTACAAGAACTTAACAATGCATATTACTTTCAGGCACAAGATTAACAACACATTAATTTAAGACGAGTTTAAGAAACATATTTTTGTACCATAATTAATACCGGATAGAAGTGGCCGCAAATTTTTTAAAAGTGGTATTATGTAAAGAAGTTGTTACATTTGGAGTGATGAAAATACCAATATACCCATGGGTTTAAATGGCACCTTAGTTATTCATAATCAGTGTCAGGGAAGGATTTTTTTTAATTCGTACGTGAATCCGTATGTCAATCCCATGGGTGTAATTTGATATCTTTTGTAATTTGTTCTAGTTATAAGTAGATACGCTAGAGAAATATGTTAATTTTGTTTAGCTGACGGTTGTGAAAACATGAAACTGACACTTCTCAAGTTTTGTTGATTTTTTTTGTCGTCCACCATATGATAGCTCTAATATTCTTATATTATTGAGCACTGTCGATACCTAAGAATTACTTCGATACTGTTATTTTTTAAAGTTATATCTTAAATAGTAATATTTTAGAAAAGTTATATTTTAAGGAGTTAGATTTTTAAATAGTAATATTTTTAGAGTTTCATTTTTAAAAATCTATATTTTGAAAAGTTATAATTAAAAAAAAGTTGTATTTTACCATACAAGTAAATACAGATTGTTTTTGGACCAACAAAGAGGTCATCAGAAGGAAGTTTTTTTTAAATGGTTAGGAAACATACAAGGCATAATGCCACTAGGTGTTTGGAACTGTGAAGAAAAACAAAGAAAAAGAGAAAGAAAGAAAAAGAAAATAGAAGCAAAAAAACAAAAAAAGAACAAAGAAGCCAAGAGATAAGTTAACCATAGACCTAAGAAAGCATTCAAATAATATGATGTAGGAATGCAAGCAAACTCCAAGAGTTCACGATCTTGCAGTCCGAAGTGAAAAAACAACAAGCAAAGAAATATTTATTAGAGGGTGAGGATACAGACGTTGACAGAAACGAGTCACGAGATGGAACAAACTGAGATGTTAACGAGGAAATTTCATCAGAACACTTCCCATGATTATACCTACAGAAAAGACTAAGATAGGCCACATTCCGTGGATGAGACAAAGGCGTAGCAGCATGATTTGGGCCTATTAAGTTGACCAGATATGGGAACCGTACTCCATGCAAGGGCATATGGTAGATTTAAAGAGATACAGGATGACGTCAGGCGTCAGATATTGTCTAGCATGATACAAAGAACCAACCTTTTTAGCAGCAGGCTTGCAGTGGACATGTTCCTGCTCAGTTGCCTTCTGGTCATTTGCAGTACAGTGTAGTGTCATCAGCATAGATGTTGATAAAGCGAACCAAACTACCAGAAAGATCATTGGTTTAAAGAAGCAAGAGAGCTTGGCCAAGAACAAAACCTTGAGGAACGCCATCGGTAATGGAATACTCATCAGATGTAATTCCATCCAATGTGACATGCATTTTGAGATCTGGGAGAAACAACTGAAGGATTTCAAAGACCCAATTACAAATACCATACCCAGAATTGTTTATGAAGCAAGCCAGCTTGCCACATCTTATCAAGACCCTCTAAATCCGTACTAAACATCAGCAGAGATCTAAGTTCTGCAAATATTCTACCAGTGCATTGTAGATAAATCGTCCGAAGACCGAACTAATGACAGAAAGAAGACTTACTAACGGATATTTGCGAGAATTTCAGACGGATCAACTGCATTCCTGAAAACAAGAACAACAGTAGAAACGTACCAGGTTTGGATAAGATGATAGTTGTTTGCGCACTCAGAAATGGCATATCTCGCTATCTTTTACCATAAGCGAGATGTTTCCGCTGCACAGTACCTCATCGTGTATGATCTTTGGTCGGAAGTTAAGAAATATTTAGAAATAGGGTGGATTTTTTATTTTTTGGTACTGTTAGATCTCTTGGCGAATATATGGCCGTGTTTATCTTGATTTTGATTTCGATTCCTGCATGAAAATTTGAAATATCTGTTTTTGTACATTCCTTGTAGTTTCTTAGTTTCTTAGCCACCCCCCACCCCACTCCCGATTCAAAACAAATTTTAATTTTTATTAATACAGGTAATATTTCAATGATTATAAAGAACAGTTAGAGCAATCGCATTTCCACAAAGTACAATGGAAGCCAAGGGGAAAATATCGAACTTTATGTCAAAAATAAGATGCCTGAAATATTCCTGTCATTAACTGGGTACCTGAATTGTATAAAGGAAATCTACATTAAAAGGTCTTTGAAAAAATTAATAATATTTTTTCTGGGATTCTAGAAACGCTACTGAAACATTCATTATTCCATATTAGGGTAAAAATATGCAAAGGTCTGGTAAAATAAGCACCTACATGTTAAAAGTGTTGTGTATTGCTATTATTCAACAATTTTTCTTGGACTGAAAGGACAGTGTTGAGTAAAAAGACACCCGTAATAAACAGCAAACGTTTCATATTAGTGCTATGGCTGTGAACACTGTAAAGTTATTTGTCTCTTTGCCTTAACGTTTCCCGCGGTAAAGTTGAGGCCTTGTAGAAACAGGCTTGAGTCATTACTTGTGAAAAAGAAAATTGTTGGCCAACTAGCTAGATGTTGTTGTTTTTCAGTACTAATTTATCTATTTATACTCGCCTGATATTTAATTCCTTTATTGCTCCATTTCAGATGAAATCGCCTCTTAGTGGAGGAAAAGTCAAGTTATGTGGTTGCCCGTTCTGTGACGTTGAAGTTTCCAGTTTGATAAAGTTTCATATGAATACCAGAATGCCACAGCACTCACAACGTGGAAGAGGAGGATTTTCTCGCGGACGTGGTAGACGTGGAAGAGGACGAGGACGAGGACGTGGAAGACGGGGAGGCCGTGGTCGAGGAGGTGGGCCAGGTAGGGGGGATTTGGATACAGAACAGGACTTTAAGCCACGAGAGAAAGTCTCATTAGCTGACTATATCAAATAGATGACACAAATGAATATTAAGTTTTTCCAATTTTTGTAGAGACTCTGTTTTCTCTCTATTGCTAAATGTATTATGAAATTAGTTTTAAAGAACTTTTAGAAAACTAAATCGAAAATATGCGAATTGAAACGTTCTAGTGTTTTTCCAATTGTATCTTCTGCACTATTTTATGTACTAAATTTTGCGCACATAGGGTAAAACCTGGCACTACTAAATACTTATACCTCCATGTTACAGAGACCCCAAGAACCCACTCAACGACTGCAAGACCGTGGATTGCCAAAGACGATGTTTGAATAGCAGCCTGAAGCGACGAGCGTTTACATGTAGTACACAATAGGCATACACAGATAGACGAAATACTTGTGACTAGGAAACCAACTTTATGGTAGATCGTAAGCAGAAAGGTGTGATTGTACATAAAATCAGAGAAAACTACACGCAATTAACTGTGAAACCATATCAATAGCCTTTCACATAATGAATGGGTGACATTTTTACCGGATTTGAAAACGAAAAAAAGTAGGAATCAAACTGATCCTACTAATGGCTGTGATTGGTTTAGGATGTTATCACTGAAAATACATTCGAAAATGCTGTAAATAACTACAATTGCTACAGGTTTAGTTGTCTGATGAAGAGAGATTTTCAACAAAACATAACTCCGTAACTCCTGGTGAAGAAAAGTCTTTTTTGCGGCTTTTCCAGAAGCGGTAAGACTTAAAAAATCCAATTTCATTCAAGTTACTGCCTCAGTGATGGTAAAGTTCTTAATGTTACTTTTACATAAGTAATATTTGCTGCTTCAAAGGTAATATTTGCGTATTAACATTCAAGCAGTTTTTATCGTTTGCATTTCAAAGCGTTTCAGATAGACACCAATATTCAAGGATTCTCCCATGCCCTATTTCATTTTTTTATGCAGCTTTTTCCCTAAAGGAGAAAAATTACAAGTAAAACGTGAAGGGATATTTATTGTAAGACAAAAGGAGTGTTTGCTCTTGGTGAATATTTGCCGCCAAAGTTTGTTTTAACTCGTGTATTTGAATAGGAGAGAGGTCGATTTGGAGCAATATATTTTGAAATATAGCTTGAGTCACTTTCAACCAGTACTTTTACCAAGTCACCTGTCGGGAGTGATGCCGAAAGAAAGAATGAGACACCGTAAGGTGTTAAACGCCTCCCGAAAGGTTTCTGGAATAATATTGATGCCTCCGAATTAATAACATGTTTATATCAAAATTGGGAATGTCGAAGTTTATTTCGCTTCTTCATTGATACGTTGCATTTTTATTATTATCATTTAATATTCTCACTAAAGCAGCGCTACATTACAGAATCTTTAAGCTTTTTAGTCAATGGCAGACCGTGTTCCGCTCTGATATCAGGTGCCCAGAAAAAAATTTTTTCTTTGGTGCAATGTGATATTTATATGAAGGAATTCGTTTACTTAAATAAAAATAAAAATAAATGTTTGGGAAAATGTAGATGCATTTAAAGACAGGGGAGAAATTATTTGATAACATTTTAGACACCATGTAAGGAAGCCACAGAATTGTGCATTTTTTCATTCTATATGTACCTATCCTGAAGTATAAAGCTAAAATGATTCATAGAGAATAGAGGTGTACTAATTACTAGGGAAGGCAAAAGGTAAGCCCCTCTTGGTAGATCTTGTCCTGTACCCCAAGAATACTTTCCTTGGTAATTCAGGCTGCCCAACGTACTGGGGAAGGAGAAAGTAATCAAACCCGAATCCATCAGCTGCCATGTAGGTCATTGTTCCTTGGATCGGTGCTAGGAGAAGGCGACTGTGACAGAGCGACGGCTGTCAGTTAAATAGCAAGTACTGCCTCAATAGTGTCAGCCTAAGGATTGCCTACTGTTGAATTAGATATAAACTGCTACAATTTTGCCATTGTTGGTGTGTAGACCACTCTAGCAAAATCCACCAGCCAGCTGCTACACTGGCAGTAGTGCTGGTTTGTCTCGGCCTTTCCTTTACCCTCATAGCCCCATTTTTGCCATTACGGCAGATGGTTACAAGTGCTGTGAATGCTCTTATTACTTACACCTATTTCCAATCAGTCTCATAAGATGGTAGAGAATAAAAAGCCACATGCCAGAACATTCACTGCAGGGGAAATCATAGATTATGCCTCTTATCTCTAAAAAAGGCTGAAGCGATTGAGCTGCTGGAAACCGAAGGAAATCGCGCGTTCCTTTCACACATGTCTTGAAAGTTTAGAGGAAAACCTCAAGCCACTAACTGGAGACTGATTAGATTTCCGACTGACTTTAATTTACAACAACCTGCTGACATATCGCTGCCTAACCACCTAGTATTACAATACCTAAGCAAATTTTATGTGTTATCCCGAGCCTAGACAACCAAATTCACTGCTCCGCATTAAGCGAAGTTCTTTCAGACCTGAGAGGTAAAAAATGTCGGACGTTTTTATATTACACCGGCTGATTGAGGGAGTTTGTGCAACAAACTTACCCACTCTTTTGACTTTTATAGATTTTAGGAAGGCCTTCGACCCTACATACTGAGGAAAACTGATGCACATCCTACTGGTTTATGGGTTACCACCAGAAATGGTCAGAGCTATTAAACTATTATACACCATTACTACTGCTCAAGTTTCATCGCCCGATGGGAATACCGAATTCTTTAAAGTTCTGGCTGATGATCTGCAAGGTGGTATCCTTGCATCATACTTATGCGTTGTACCTTTAGACTACACCATGCGAATTGTCATCATAACGCCTTCTGACAACGGGCTCACGCTTGTGAGAGCGGAGTAGAAAATATCCTGCTGTCACCATCTGTGATACTGACTACGTTGATAAGATTGCTCTGATATCTAATAAACTGAGACAACCTGAAAGCTTTCTTCATGGAGTTGAAAATGCTGCTAAACAAATTGGTCTACACATTAACCACACCAAAAAGGAATTTATAGTTTACAATCAGAATCATGGAAAGTTAAAAACGCTGTAAACAACGCAAAGATAAAANCAAGGTGGTATCCTTGCATCATACTTATGCGTTGTACCTTTAGACTACACCATGCGAATTGTCATCATAACGCCTTCTGACAACGGGCTCACGCTTGTGAGAGCGGAGTAGAAAATATCCTGCTGTCACCATCTGTGATACTGACTACGTTGATAAGATTGCTCTGATATCTAATAAACTGAGACAACCTGAAAGCTTTCTTCATGGAGTTGAAAATGCTGCTAAACAAATTGGTCTACACATTAACCACACCAAAAAGGAATTTATAGTTTACAATCAGAATCATGGAAAGTTAAAAACGCTGTAAACAACGCAAAGATAAAATACACCGATGATTTTCTGTGTCTGAGCTCATGAATAAATTGATATAAAAAGATATTGACGTGAGAATCGCTGAGGCATGGACAGCTCTTAAAAAATTGGCTGTGATCTGAAGGTCTTACCTTGCAATAAGCTTGAAATTGGCTTTCTTCCACTCAACAGTTACAATCGTCCTTCTATGTAGCTCTAGTACATGGACCATTACAAAACAGTTGGTTAAGCGATTAGATAGTTGCCACACCAAAATGCCTCAGGTCGTGAAAGGTGTGACTTGGCAACAACGTTTAAGGAACGATGTGCTGTGTGATGGACTGCCAAAGATTTCACCAACTATTGTAGAGCAGAGGATGAGGTTCAGTTGTCACTGTTGGCGAAGCAAGAATGAGTTTATCCATCTCCTCTTACTGTCCGAACCCGAACGTGGAAAGAAGCTTGTAGTAGACCTCAAAGGACCTTCATTGATCAACAAGTCGAAGACAAGAAACTGCCAAAAGAGAGTCTGGAAAAGGCAATGGAACACTGAAACTACTGAAAAGAAGGAAAACTGGAGATCCAACCGAGGTCGACTTAAAGACGAAGAAGAAGAGGAAGAAGAAGAAGACAAAGTTGTCTTTCTGGGTGACTTATATAGTTGAAGCAAAATTAGAATTATGCTGTACTAATATTAAATCATTCAAATATATAGAATTATCTGTGACAGCTGATGACGCTAACCTCCATGAGAAAGCGTACTATTTGCTCTTTCAAATTTTTTTCCAAGCATAAAAAAGTTCCAGTACATCTCGATGTGCCTAAAAGGAGCCTATTATTTTCCTGGTTCTTCTTCTTCTTCTTTGTCTTTCGGCTATATTCCCTTATGGGATGCCACAGCGGATCAGCCGTCTCCAGTCCGCTCCGTTTGTCACATCAGGATCCCTAGTACCAAGAGCCTCCATATCTCTGTCAATCACGCCCTTCAACCTTTTTCTCGACCTCCCTCTTCGCCTCTCACCAGGGACTTCATAACTCAGTACCCTCCTTCCTGCATAATCTGAATCATGCCTTGCTATATGCCCATACCAGCGAAGTATTGACTCCCTCATCTTGTCTCTAACTCTTCTGATATTGGGTGTTTTTCGCATGTGATCATTAGAAATTCTGTCTAGTCGCGTCGAACCTAGTGGTCACTTCATCATGCGCATTTCAGCCACTTCTTGCTTCGCTTCCTGTCGCAGGGTAGTAGCAAGAGATCTGGGTGCACTGCCGTCTTGTAAACTTTACCCTTCATCCGTGGTGATATTTCCCTATCGTAAAGTACCTGTTGCCTTTCTCCAGCTATCCCAACTGGCCTGAAATCTCCTCTTTACTTCTCGATCACAGCTTCCGTTTAGTTGTAGAGTTTACCCCAAGTACTTAAATTAGCTCATTTTAGATATTTCCATCCCTTCCAGCTGTCTTCTGTCGTACTGGCTTCCGTTCAAAGCTAGGTACTCCGACTTTTTCCTGCTTATTTTTATTCCTCGCCCCGCCACTACCTCTCCAGCTGCAATTCAACTTCTTCTCTTTTCTCACTACACAGTACAATATCGTCTGCGGACATCATATTTTAAGGAGTTTCTCTTCTTACACCATCGTTGAGTCTATTCATCACCACTGCAAATAGGAAAGGGCTTAAAGCCGAGCCGTGGTGCAGGCTTGCCTTCACTTAGAAGTAATCCGTCCTTCTTGTAGCACTTCGAACACTGGTCATACTTTCCATGTCCATTCCATTTCCTTGTTACATTTTACACTTGGTGATGTGAACTTGTCTTACGAAAAGCTTTGTGTATCTAATTTTAATAAATAAATCTGTTTTTAATCAATTAATATGATATATGACTGTTGAATATCTACAATATCTTGTTCCAGTCGAATGTACTTCTCTGTGATTCCTGTCAGCCTCATACAACACCGCATCTCCTCTCTGGGTACTCGGTCATATGCTTTCTCTAGATCGATACATACATTGTGTGGTTGTTGTTGGTGATCTTGATGTTTTTCGTGAAGGATTCGTAATGGAAACAGTGCCTCTGTGGTACTGCTTCCTGGTATAAAAACGAACTGTTGTTTGCTGATTTCGATTTCTGACCTCAGTTTTTTGTCCATCACTCTCTCCCACAACTTCAGAGTGTGGCACATTAGTCTGATTCCCCTGTAGTCCCCACACTCTCGCGCATCAGCTTTTCTACAGACCCAACGTTGTTTTTATATCTTAATGGGTTACAATTCAAGCTTTGAGCAGCCCCAAATGATAGAATGGGAACACCTTTCCATCTAGGATATATGACTTCTCAACAACATGAGTCACGAAACTTTGTACGCATATTAAATGGTGTGGCATGAGTGCACCTGCAAAATTTCAAACCACGTTATTACACCTCAAAAAGTATGAGGTTATCAATTTTGCTGTTATTTTATAGGCGAAAGAAAGACAAATTACTACATACACGAAAAATACCTTAACTCGATGTAGAGTCCATTCAGTGCAACGTGAAATGCTGACGCAGAATATTGTTGAATATTTATGATATGTAATCTTTTACAAAATTCCAGGTAACGGAAGTACCATTAAAAGAAAATACAAAAATCAGACAATCAGGGGTATTCAACCACATACTTGACTTACTTACTTTACTTAATTGCGTAACCCTCCTTGGGTCTTTGCACATTCTTTCTTTACATATTCCTTCCAGGTGGCACGATCTTTCGCCTTGCGTTCAGCAGTCAGGATCGGAATTCTGAGATCATCTCGGATTTGGTCTGCCCAACGCTTTTTTGGTCTCCCTCTACTTCTTTTTCCTTCAAAATCTTCTTTGAATGCTCTTTTCACAAAGCTACCATCTCCTCTTCGATTCACATGTCCGAACCAAGTAAGCCTTTTTTTCTTGATGAGAGTTAGTATATCATCCTTCATGTTTAGAAGCCTTCTTATGTCTGATAGACGACACCTGTCCCTCCTTGTTTTTCCAACCATTGCTCTCAGGCAGTCATTTTCAAATACTTCCAATCTACGTGCATCTTCCGATTTTAACGTCCACGTTTCTGAGGCATATATAGCGATTGGGACAATCAATGCACTGTAAAGCCGACTTTTGATACAGTTTGGTATTTCTTTTCTGGACCATTCGTTCTTTTTAAGTCTACCAAATGCGCAACTTGCCAGAGCTATCCTCCGTTTCATATTGTCTGTCGTGTTTGGAACTACCGAACCAAGGAATACAAAGTTCTCGACTTTTTCAACGTTAGCTCAACCACATACCCATAACGGTAAACCCATATTTTGTTAGTTACTATACAGAAGCATATTGACTTACAAATTTTTTAAATGTTCACTTCTTTCGCCTAAAAAAATACTTACAAAATCGAAGCTGTAAAAACCCAATTATAAGGTATCACCAATTAACATAAAATAATTTTCGCCTCAAATAAGAGCTAAAAATTTTCATAGTTGGATTTTATAAAATTTTTCATTTATTTCTAATATTGGCCTGAAAACGATCTATCCTAAATTTTCAATATGTCAAAATTTATCCCTGCTTCAAATGAATATTGACCAGTTGAAAAGCGCGCAATGCATCCTTTAAGTTTGAGGGTTAACTAATAACTGCAAACAAAAATATATTTATTTGAAAAAGAATACTTACTCGTTTAGTTTCTTAGCCATCTTAGCCATACTGGGTCTTCCATTGATGGAACCCCTGGTAAACAGTGGACCCATTTTTGTCTTTCACAGATATCCACCTATGAAAGACCCAAAAGGAAGGAACAGATCAAGAAAAAGTGGGACAGAAAGCACGCAAGACACCATGAAATGCAAGACATACGGATCGTCCCTCCAGGACCCTCCATGGGATGGTCCTTTCTCTTGGGTTGGTCATCAGTTTCTTAGCCATGCTGTGTTGTCTAAAATACCACTTTGTACATGATCTTCCCCAGATATTACACTGTGAATGCATTCAACTTTAAATGTTGTCATTTGTCACTTTGGTTTAACATATTTGAACGTTGCTCGTAAATAAAATGAAGAAGTTCTTCCTCCATACCGATTCATTTCGAGATCATCTCTTCCACAGATATCTGGACTTGCTTTCCTCACTAGCTCCAACTCGCTCTTCTCTGTCAACTTTGCTATCGATTTCACATACATCAGTCCCTGTCTCCCTCTTCCCCTCTTTTCATTCAATTTCTCTGTTTGTGCTAACTGCTCTATTTCCTCTTTCATATAAAGTGTCGTATTAAGCAAGAGAAAAGATTTTGTTAGCGGTTCTTAGCAATATATTTTGCTGACGTTTTTGAAAACCTAACCACACTCTTACTAGTTAAAATACCTAGATAGATAGATAGATAGATAGATAGATAGACAAATAAACAGATAGGTAGATAGATAGATATTTCTATAAGCCACACCTATGCATCAAGCTGGTACATTAACCATATGCAGCGTGATAACAATATAGAGGAACCCACTCTTTTCACAAACGATTGTATTCCCTAGATTTTAGCATAGGAAGCGGAATGTAGTTACGAAGCTGGAAATTTGAGTTGCGCCAGCATCAAAAGAATTAGGGAAGAAAAATAATCTTGTTCAATTGCTAAGGATGACTATAGTCCATGTGCTATCTGGGAAAAATTTATCTGATTCTAAGAAAGTAATAAGTTATTGACAGTTTGTAAACACCATTAACTGTGATGTACATTCCCTACTTATTTCGCATCCTACCCACTATGACTTCAAGACGCATCACATCTTAACCGTTGCAAGACAAACTGGGATCAGAACAATAAATGGATCTGAATCATTTGACTCGCTCTTTCCAAATATTAGTAAGAATAAGTTTTGAGCTCTTTGGTAATGGTCATTCTTTTCTAGAACACCTTTTGCAAAGTTTTAATAATTTTTTTCTTTAAAAAAGAGAAACACGTCATCCCTGATATAACCATATGGAGATAGTAAACCGAACGCTAAACCTTTTGCTTTCTGATTACAGTTTAAACTACACTAATTAGTAAGTTACGACTACGCTTGGTTTCTTATGCAAAAGCCTCTGCTGGCTGATTACGTGGTACTTTGATGGGCAGAGTTTTCTCCTTTTGACAAGAAAAAACAATAAACCAATAAAAGACACCAGGGAAAGTATGACGAAATGTTATGGTATGTTTATTGTATATGAAGTAGCGATACAATATCGTCAGAATGTTCCTGAAGTATAAAGTATCATGTATAAGTAGCTTTCATTATATGTTAAGTATATAGTAAGATCTATATATATTTTACATTGGAACAAGTATGACTTTAGTTTGCTCCACTACTCCTCGCAAAACTAGGGATAAGAACACTGACATTCAGTATTATACGCTGATCTAAAGAGTTGCTTTTCTTCCTTAATGTTCAAGGGCTTTTGCTTAGTTTCTGGGAATCTTTTGATGTTTTGTCCCAATCCACAGGCATGTGTTGTATGTGGTACTTATAATTTGCTATTGTTTACTCTTTTTTAATATCTAAGATATTCGCTGCCACTCTTATGATCGAGAGCTTTAATATAATTATTCCTGTGTTGCTATGGTACAAAAGCGCAACAACTACAACACAAAGAACATGGTAAATGTAATTTGCATAATTAGAGTAATTTATGCTAACCACAAAGTAGCCACGTTTTAACATCCATTTATAGTGAATACTGCAGGCATTATGGTTCTTCCTTCCTAATTATTTTAATTGAGGCTGGAAAATGTCTATTTGTAAGATTTCCTTATTAAGAACGAAAGGAAATACAACAGACAGAATACAGGAAGGGTGGACTGCACACATTACACACATACAATATATAAAACACATTATTAATGAAGTGGATCTATTTTTTATTCTGGGTCAGTAACAAGCTCTTTTTCTAGGGTAGTGAAGCATATTACTGACAACTAATGGTCTTGGTGGACTGTACACATTACACACATACAATATATAAAACACATTATTAATGAAGTGGATTTATTTTTTATTCTGGGTCAGTAACAAGCTCTTTTTCTAGGGTAGTGAAGTATATTACTAACAACTAATGGTCTGGGTGGACTGTACACATTACACACATACAATATATAAAACACGTTATTAATGAAGTGGATCTATTTTTTATTCTGGGTCAGTAACAAACTCTTTTTCTAGGGTAGTGAAGCATATTACTAACAACTAATGGTCTGGGTGGACTGTACACATTACACACATACAATATATAAAACACGTTATTAATGAAGTGGATTTATTTTTTATTCTGGGTCAGTAACAAGCTCTTTTTCTAGGGTAGTGAAGAATATTACTAACAACTAATGGTCTGGGTGGACTGTACACATTACACACATACAATATATAAAACACATTATTAATGAAGTGGATCTATTTTTTATTCTGGGTCAGTAACAAGCTCTTTTTCTAGGGTAGTGAAGAATATTACTAACAACTAATGGTCTATATTAAAAATGGAAATAACGAGCCCCTTGTGTGTATAGCTATACAGCATTTTTCATATGCGTGACGATGTCCCAAACATTTACGAGCTTTGTTCAAGACACGCTGGAGTTCAATGACACGAAAACCTTCATTCACTTTTACGTGACTTCTTTTTATGGAGCGACTCTTGTCGGAAGTATTCGACATTTCTTCAAGGAACCTTTTTGGGTTACATTCTAGTCCAGAAAAGCCAGCTTTTTTCCCCGCTTTGCAGCACCTACAAGTAAATAGAGGAAAACTATAATCAAAATTATAATTATAATCTTTATTTTATTTCAATTTACTTTGGAAAAAATACATTCCAATAAAGGGAAAATGAAAAAAAATCCTCAAGTTATAAATAGGATTTATTTTATGATAAGTAGTAGTAGTAGTAGTAGTAGTAGTAGTAGTAGTAGTTGTTGTTGTTGTTGTTGTTGTTGTAAAAATAGTAGTGGTAGCAGAAATAGTAGTGAAAGTAGTAATAGAAGGAGAAGGAGAAGAAGAGAAGGACGGGAAAAAATAGAGAAATACAAATATTTATTAACAAGGCTTTCTGAAAGGTTTACCATCAAATTAACAAATCTCAGTAATTGTATCTTTCGAATCATAAGTATGCGATGAATTAAACAGCTACTTAATTTTTGTTTGAATATTCGTAGTAAATTTGCATTAGAACCTTATCGATTTTGTTGCTATAATATACCATGGTCAGAACCAGAGATAACGCAATACTAAATAAAAAAATACGTCATCACACCTCTACAAATACTGCAAACAGTTGAACCTCTTTATATTCATAACTCAAAATAGAGGAGCCGTGGCTTAATGGTCAGTGCAACTGCACAGTACTCAAGAGTTCCGGGTTCGATTCCCCGAGTTGTCGAGGAGAATTTGTAACTATACAAAGAAAAAAGTCGTTAGTTGGCGTCAGGAAGGGCATCCGGCCAAGAAACTCTTCACGCCAAATCAAAGTCCCTCTGAAGGGCATCGTCTGAGCCCCAGTTACTGGGGGGAAAATGACGTTAAAACTAAAAAAAACCCACAAAATACCAACAAAAACTTTGAAACAACAAATTAAGCTTTATTGAGTAGAAGTGAATAAACGTACAAGGATATCCAATCACCTATATGAATTGAATAAAAACCATCCGGTGGTTTTACATTCTAGCCTTACATAGCGTGTTAAGTAAACTAACAGTCAAACCCCTGAAATTACAGCGTCTAATCGTTTATCCGTTACAAGTGCTAGATTGCTGAATCTGTGCATTGGGAGATCAAAGTGGGAGATTGAGAAAAACAATAAGTTACAATTGTTTCATACAAAAGTATGAAAATATACAATACAAAAGTAATCCTCTTCGTTCTCATGCAACTTACCGTCTCCTTCCACGCTCAATGATTTTCGGCAACTTCGAACCTCTTCTTGTATGGTTTTTATTCAGATTGTCTGATTAAGAAAAGAACAAGAACATTACTTTCAAGTCTACAAGATGACATACACCTAGAGAATAAAAGTGAAAAATTACAACTAGCTAAGGTTGAAATTAATTCAATAAGCGAATAAGGGAAATAGTTTAAATAGAGTCAAAAGCTGAAACTTGTTTACAAAGTGATCTAAAAAATTAGCGCTGATGGCTCAGTGGCAGAACAGGTGAGTATGATAGCAACAGAATCTGGTTCGAAGCCATTTCGGTACTCGCAAATTTTTTACTTCTCTATAAATAAATAAATAAATAAATAAACAAATAGGCCCAGATCTTATATATGTATGTGTGTGTGTACTCAATCTGAAGACAGTACTGTTTCGCCCTTTGTGGGTTCAACAGTGCAGCACAGAGCTTCTGAGACATAACTCTCTGGCCATGTTGCCGGAGCAAACACAGGTTAAAGAATTATTGTGGGATCCTGCCAGAGTGCTCAAACTACGCATGCGCAATGAGCATTATATATATATATATATATATATATATATATATATATAGTTTAAAAGTTAAAAGTACATAACTGTCAATTTCACGCTGACGGGATTGTCAAATATACAAAAATTTACATTTGGAATTATTTTGGGTTGACAACTCACAATCTTTTACCAATCTTGAGAGTAAACTAGAAGTGACTGCCTTTTCCAAAATAATACAAATTATGTACAGAAACATAACTGTGAAACAGCTTGATATTTACTAAGATTCAGTTTCAAAATGATTCAACACAAGCTTTTACAAAGCGATACCTAAGTTCAGCTTAATATGGGCTTACCACGTTATACTACAAGGAAAGAGCGCTCTTGGGAATCGTTGATGGTGGTCCTTTGTTACAGACAGTTTTTGTTAACCGGTTTGTTTGCGGTTAGAAAAATAAAAGTGGCGTTAGATGCGTCCTTCATTTTCCACTTAAAGTTGATAAAAATTCCAGTTATGTATTCATCAAGCACTCAAGCTACTTATTTACCTGGTTCGTTATTACTAATGTCGATTTAAAGGTAAGAGTGAGAATGGCCAACATCTCAAAGGGATTTGAATAACAATCAAAATAACGCTGCTAAGGAACAGATGGTGTGCACTGTGTACAGTCAGTACTGCTATAAATTTTTTTACTGGAAATCGAAATTAGTCTTTTTAAAGGTGGTCCAAAATGCAGGACTACTTCTGTTGTAAAAAGTTAGATTTTTCTTTTACTGACTGTAAAGAGGCCTTAAATGTAGTATGTCTAACAAGCAATTGGGACTTGGATCATTTGGATTATCCAAAACTGTGATACACAGAGAGGAAGCTCAAAAGATTGATATACCAGAATCAGTTCATGATATCCAGAAGAGCATAAAGTGTCTGTGAGCACAAAAAAAACATCAAGGATTTGCCGTTATAATCAAGTGCAAACACTTATCTGACAAAATAAAAAAGAGGTAGACATTCAATCTACTTTCTTAGAGGTTGCATCAAGAAATAAATATGTTGCTTGCGCTCATGATATTTAACCATCCACGTTAACTGCCGCTTTTCCACCAGGCGGATTGAACCTGAGCGGAGCAAAATGTCTATTATTCTTTGTTTGAAAATTGTACTAAAATCCATTTGCTTTCGTCGAAATTGAAAGTAGAGTTAAATTCACACTTTTCATTCCTATTTCCTCATACCGAGAGTTTGAAACCACTGCTAAGGCACTTGCCTTAAATAATTGGAAAAGTTAACGCACTTTACACTTCATTTTTCATAAGAAATTGGACTATAAGGAACCGGAGGATCAGAAATGCCAAATTTTAGGAAACTTTTAAGAAACTTAATTAGACTAATATAATCCCCAATGTTAAAAAATTCTAACATAGGAGAGAAACCAACCAACAGAAAAAAGGATGTTCATGAAATAGTTGTTAGTGCACATTATAAAATAACTACAATTTAATATTATTAAAATTATTTCAACAATTGTTTCCACAGCCATACTAATCAAACTCATGGCTATCATTGGCGTCTCCTTCATTTACTTTCGTCATGACAATATTTTTTTCAGAAACTTGATTACATTTAGGAACAGCTGATGCAGGGTTTTTAAGTGCAACAGGGGGTACATTGTACTCTGGAAAGATTTAAGGTTAAATTATCCTTTCTACCATCAGCAGAGCCAGTTTTCGGAAACAACCGTCTTCTTCTTCCTCTGGAATAGTCAAAATACTTATGAGTAAGCTTAGCATCTCCATTACCAACCCAGTGACTGATAAGGATACATTTTCCTGATGCTGTAAATGTGGTGGTTGGAGAACACCACTTCCCAGCACTCTTATCGCTGTCTAACCACTTGGAGTAGGCCTGTTTTACTAGATTATCAGTTGTTCTGTGTAGCCAGAATCTTTTGGTTACCGAAGATTGGGGATATCACGTCGATGTGAAAAGGGCTGTTTACTTCAAAAAGGATAGAGCCAGTGAATGAATGTAATATTACAATTGTACCTAAAGGTAAAGCTGAATAATGGAGAAGAAATATGCGTGCTCCGAATAGGATTAGAGCTAGAGCCAATGCCAATCATTGGCTTATTCTCTACCACCTAAGCTATATGTGCTAAGCTTTTAACTAGATCATTTTTCTTTTACTTAAGTGTGTCATCCTTTTCCTGGGTCACTATTATTGGCTATCTTATTTCAATCATGCATGTAAGGCTTTGAATCCCATAGCATTCCCATTCACATGAAAAATGGCACCAAAATGACCTGCTCAGATTTGACAAAAGAGATTATTTGGGAGCTCCATAAAGATAAACATCTTGTTAGGATAACAGTGATTGCTCCCAACTGTCCTGAAACCAGACTTAATGATAAATAGGGTATTTACTAATTCAAATGAGCTATGAACCTTATGTTTTTTCTCTTTCTGTGGTTTGTTTGTAGCTATTTGCTTTACTGGAATTTTTTTCCTGGAAAGCTATCGTGACTGAAGGTGAAGCTGTACAGTGAAGAAAAAATATATGTACTCCGAACTGGCTTCGAACCAGTCCCTATTCCTATCATGGCTCCATTCTCTATCATCTAAGCTATCGGTGCTAAGGTCTCAACCACTTTGCAACCATGCATTCTACTTGTGTGTGTGTGTGTGTGTGTGTGTGTGTGTGTGTGTGTGTGTGAGAGAGAGAGAGAGAGAGAGAGAGAGAGAGAGAGAGAGAGAGAGAGAGAGAGAGAGCGCCATTTTACAACGATCACTAACGTTGGAGATTTCCTTGTCGATCAGGTGTAAGGAGCTAACCCTCCAACTCCCACTGCAAGAGCAGATCAATTGATTCCAACAAACAAGAAGACGAGGAGATAATAAAAAACTGATATAGATGGAAAGGGTTTGGATTTGTAGAAAGATAACAAATTTGATGTTACAATAGACCTTACACTGTAAACAGCGATGCTGGTGGTCAAGAAGTTACTTAATCAGTTAACAGATGCTGTAAACAATGAATCACAATGGCTGCTGCAAGCTACCCACCAGGTGCAATATTTCTCTGCAGCTCGTGCTTTGTTGTTTACTAACTCATGCTGGTTAAAAGTTTAGCTTTTCCTGCCATTCAGCACGTGACCCTATCACTGCGTTGTAAAACGCGTGTAATTATATCCGATTTTCAGACATTCTGAAATGCGGGGTTATCGAAACCTGTTCCCCTTCCACCAATTTTTTTTTCATTTCTTTGGGGGAGCATTTCAAAAAAATTGCTAGATTTTCTGTGCCAATAGCTTTTACAGGGCTGGTTACTTTCCTGAAAATTCTAATTTAACTTTAATTGTCAGTTATAATAATTTGTGATAAAGCAAAATTTATGTAAATTGCCTTTAATGGATTTTAATATCTTCTGTCTAATTTTTTCTTCTTTTTAATTCTTTCCTACCTTGAGGGTTTTTGGACAAAGTAATTACTTACTCAGAAACGACCTAAAACGTTTTAAATCTTTTAAGTTATTTTAACGTTTTCTTAATTGTATTTTATTACCTAAGTTGTTAACAGTAGGTTTGCTAGTGAGCCTTAAACGGAACTTTAGCGTATGGTAAGTGTCAAAGACTGGCTGTACTGTACAAGCACAGCACTTAAGCGCACATCTTCTCAATCATTAAATGACGATGCAAGAAACATCTGCCGAAACTTACCTCAGAAAAAGGTTATGGAATATAACATGGTAAAGTTCCTATATCTATGGCTTTTACAAGCCCATTAAGTCAAGAAGTTTTGACTTAAAAACATTTTACTCTGTAACAGGTAGATCGATTATTAAATACTTACACATTGGAATGCAAAACAATCAGATGTAGCTAATTTGTGAAGCTGAGATATTACTGAGTCATAAGACTAAAAACTACAAGAATATGATAAACGCCATTGATCACAGAGTTCCCTTTTTAATGCCTGTAACTCAAACGTTTAAAGGGTGGAAAAAGAATAAAAAACGCAGCGTGATCTTATTTTTTGTAATATATTTGTTTTAGTAAACGGTTTGAATGACTGGGATAAATGAGTACTGACTTTAGCCGTGATTTTTGCCATGATTTTTTTAAATCATGGCTCATTGCCATACTGGATTTGTTCTGGATTTGGATCAATGCATCGCAATGAACACCAGTTGTTATCGCAACGAAGTTAATCGGGGCAGGAATAACTGACAACTCTTACTTCCTTAACTTTGGCTTTTTGCAAGAGGGGTACGCATTACTGATGCTGTAGAGTATTCGCATCAACAATTAGTTAAATAGTCCGATGTACATGCACTAAGAAATTAGTTTAAAACAACCAATAGTGCTATATTGCTTCAGTTAGAACTTGTAGAAGTAGTAGCAAATATTATTGGAAAGAAAGTGACCGACTGAAAGGTGCACATTTCCATATATCTGTGATTTTAATTCTTGGTCTGTTGAGTATAAAGATGAAAAAACCAAAAATGCGTTTGATCTACAAAGAAAAAGTTCCTCTATGCTAACAATGAATGGTTTTATTTGAAGCTGTAAGAATGATTCACGCAGTCGCATTAATAACTACTTGCAAATCAGCAGAAAACCAATCTAATCATTTATAATGAAAAAGTAAACATACCTTTTGAGCCACCAGCACATACCACACTACTCAGGACAAAGATAAACAAGAATACACAACTCAACTTCATCTTATTTTTGCTCGATAGATAATATTCAGTATCTCAAAATAGAGCACGTTCCCTCCTGTACTCAACCGAAGTGCTTAAGTATGCTTATATTGTGAACGAAAAACCCGAGTAATGGAGCCAAGATGGCTGTTGTTTTCAAATGATACGCTGTTTGAGCTTATTCTTTTAAATGCTTTTCACAATGCAGAATACAGTCCTTTTTTGTTTTCATTTGAATAGCATTTATCGGTGATTAGCTTATCACCCGCCTTTTAGTTTTAACAACCATGTTTATTATGTCAGCTTAAAAGCTCTTTTCTGTACCTGTAAACCAGAAAACAAAGTGTTGTGAAAAACTAGTTGACCATTCGACATTCAATAAACATTGTTGTGCTTTTCTAGAATCGTCCATCTCGATTTAGAGGTTGAGTCATTTGTCACTGATTTCATCGTTAAGAGATTTGCGAAAAAATGGAATTAAAATTAATGTTTCCATGATCTAAATTTGCAATATTGCAGTGGCAATAATATAATATGAGAATTTTGCTCTTCCCTGTACCACGCCCGATTTGTATTACGGCAGAAATATCCTGTATACCATTTTTCTCAAAAATGAGAATCTGGTTTTAACAATATCAAAGCTCAGGTAATCTGAAATTTAAAATAAAATAAGAATATAGCTTAGCCTTAACGTGAAAGGGTAAAAATGTTTTACCTGCCAATTTTCATTTAAAACCTATTTGCAACCATGGTGATACTGCATTTCTTCTGCTGATGACCCAGGGGCACCATTAATCTTTTTATGTCGCGAGTTCTTCAGAGAGAGACTTAGAATACAGATCACAACACGCTGTTCTTAACGCAATCGAATATCATGAAAACTAAACTAACTCATACAAGCAGGTGATACATATAATAAACATGTAATTATGTTTATTTCGCACTTGGCGCGACAATTTCCTAATTTCCTATCAAGTGACACTTAACAATATGACGCGAGAATATGACAACAGTTGACTTGTGTTTTCCTTTAGAAAAGGAAAACACAAGTCAACTGTGGGGGGTGGGGGGGGGGTCTGTCGAAAAGAACAACAAAGAAAAAACCAAGGAAGTTCGCCACTCTTTGTGACTGCCTGAGGAAAACAAACAGAATTGAAGACAACTCGCCACTTTTTGTGGATGTCTGTTCAAAACAATTGATACAGTTTGAAAATTATTTCAGTGTAAAGAGCAGAGGTGATAAAACTTGAATATTGTTAATTGTAATGGTACTAAGTGATGACAAATGACAATTGCCATGATTTTTCTACTTGATTTTTTATTCTGCAATTTTTCGATTTTGGCAATGTAAAGTGGTGACATTCCTTTAATTGAGGTTCATGATGATGAGTTCATTTGTTATCATCCTTAATGAGCCTTAGAAAAATGGTGGTATCTCTTTGTATTTGCTCAGGGCGTTCAGTTGAAGGAGTCAAAACTGTGTGCCTTACCTTCGGTAATCAACTCTTTCGGTATCTAACAGGCACACACTTTCGAAAAGCGATTGAACAATATCATGGGCAGTTTTCTATCCAAGCTCTGTTTGACGTAGCATTACTCCTTTTTAGAATGTATTTAATGCTTAAAATTGTTTTTCGTACAGGACGCAATAGCCTTGTGGAAGGGTTGTTGAAATCAAAGAAATAAATTAATACGGAGTGGCTTGTATTTATAGTAAAAGAAGTGACATCAACAAAACATTTCAACTGAGGCCGCGAAAACAAAATCGCCTCCTCTAAATTAGAACTGACTTTGGGTTTTTCTTGGTACAATTTAAACCTTACTGTTGTACATTATAAAAAAACGGTGGGTGTGATACGCCTGTATTACGAATCACAGTTAATTAAATCAAAAACCGAGAGAACAGCAAAGCTGAAAGACACACCCCAGAGTAAGTTACTTTATTCAAAAAGGACTTCTGTTGCTTGGGATATTGCAATGTTTGACAGTTGGTTTTATTTCTATCAGAGAGATTGCAGCGTGACATATTTTAAGTAAAAGAGAGCTTGCGGAATGGTGCATTATCAAGTACCTCAAAACGTGATAGGATCCCATTTTCCCATCTTAGAAAAAACAGTGCTAACAACAAATATCCAGAAAACCTGGCTAATTCAGTAATCTTCTTTTATGCTTCCTTGGAACTAAAAACATTACCTGGTTCTTTTACCTACAGAAAAATTTCTAGTATGCACATTATATGGAAAGCTAAGGAACCTCATCTTACCATTAAACTCTTAGCTACATTCAGATCATTGATATTTGTTATGGTCTATCGTTTATAGTCTGGTCCTCAGTAACCTCTGAATAGTATAGGTTTACAAAGGAATGATTTAGTAACAGACTGCTAGTCGAAAATCGCTCTTACGACATTACTTTGCTATAGCTAACAGGATTCAATCTCTGGGGGTTTTTTACCAGCCTGCATCATTACACACTTGAAAGGGAACTAAGCCACTATTTTTCTCACTTGGTAATCCAAAGCATTGTAATGAAACCTTTACTTTTCTTAAAGGTAACTATTTACTTTCCTAATTTGATTCCTCAAGCTTGATATTCTCAAAATATTTATATATAATTCATAAGACTCAACTACGTAAGTTAAGATTCACCTGTCAGAAAACATCTGCTGCTGGATATGTGTTGTGTAAAAAGCCTAATTTGGGAATACATACAATGGTTGCTATGCAAATTATTGAATTTGATTTCGGAGATGAAGAGGGGATAAACAGGTTAATAAGTACATGTAAAAGGCAAGAATCTGGATTTAGAATATGGATTGAAATTGTGAATTGCACAAGACAATCCAAAAGTTCTCTATATAGACCCTCAAAACTGATTTCCATGTGCCATCGTCTTAGAGAGCACGTTTTGAGTTGCTTTATCTTTAAACAACGCCATAAGACTACAGCAATTACATATCACCGCCTGTATATTTTTTATCTAGGGATGCATTAATATATATATATATTTATATATATAACATGTAATATATAATATATAATATATATATAATATATATAATATGTATAATATATATAATGTATATAATATACATATAATAAATAAAATAAACATTTAATAAATATATGTTTCCTTGCTTTTTTTAATTAACCTTTATGAAATTATACAAAACGGTTATCACTTACAAGAACGTCGTTTTAAAGTAACAGGGGACCAGTGGATGAATATTACTGAACTAATATCAAATGAATAGTAATAAAAGTTCTTGTAAGCAAACTACTTTTCGTGGATAAGGTGCCATTGACACTAATTAACAAAATATCCCTGATCGAAAACCTTTTATTCAAAAACTAATAAAACAGAACTTTATTCATATTTTAAGAATGCTTTTTTTAGCATCACATCATCGCAATCAATAAAATAATGTGTATCATTTGATACCCGTCTTTTTGTCCATACATCGTCCTGTTAAAAACATGAAAAAGACATCACAGAAAATGAAATAGAACCGTAAGACATGCAAAATACTATTACTGACTTCGTATATATGATACTTCTTCTTCTTCTTCTCCTTTTGGTGCCATGGTTAATGGACTTTTGATGACTCATGATGTTTTAACTCAAAGCTTTCGATTTCTTGTGGCGTCCCAAATATCCTCCGGTGATGTAAATCCGGTATATTTCTTGATCTGATTCAGGAGCAAAAGCTTTTGGCCACCTCCAGTTTTCTTTTTTGGAATAATACTAAAGATGTCTGACCTTCAGCTGAGTTGGTAGTTTCTTGTCTTTCATAGTAGAGGTCATTTGGTTGGTGGACATTCTTATGCGCCTTCTAATTCCCTTCTCATAACTCCCATCCACCGTCACTGCGGCACCCATTTAATTAAAGGAGTTAACCTGTACAATCGCGGTTCCATTGTATGTCAGGTTGCACGTTGAAGGTCTATTTGCAATTGATATCTAACCTTTCGTCTGAAGAAGTGTCTGAAGATGATATCCAATAGCCTTTGCCAATGTTACTGTCTGTGATCAATGCAGTGTCGTCAGTTTATCTAATGTTATTGATGCAGACAACTTTGAAGGTTTGATTCCTTGAGCTGCCAGAGTATGTGTTTGCTGTACAAATTTTTTGAAATCTAGGTTTCTCGTGCAAACTTGTCGTACCCCGACGTTGATTTCTGCCCACCCTGTCAGGCCATTTAGCAGCTCGACAGCACCTTACTGGAGGTGATAAAGATGGTATATGATTCGTTGGTCTTTTTCATCTAGTTCGAAGTTCATGAGTAAGTTGAAAAGACGTTTGTGGCAAACTTGATTAAAAGCCTTTTTGTAGTCCATGAAGCAAACAGAGATGTTATTTTGCTGTTGTATCCTTCGTTTGCAAAGCATTCTGAGAATAAAAATTGCGTTTCTCGTTGCCCTGTCAGAGATTAAAACATATTGACACTGGGCTGTCTACGGGCAAACCTTAGGGGGAAGCGTTCAAGAATGATTTTCAGCAGCAATTTTAGAGTATGACTCATGAGACTGATTGTTCTGTCGATCGCAATCCAACGTGTTCTGTTTCTTTTGCAGGACAATAAATTTTGACTTAGGTATGTTGTCAATAATCTCGCCTGACTCCTATATTTTGTTGATCAGGTTGTGAAGGATGCTAATTCCTATGTCAACAAGTGCTCCAAGCATCTTTGTGACTACCTCCCCAAAGCCTGCGGCTTTGGGGTTTTTTTGTCTATTGTTTTTCTATATCCAGCTCATAAAAATCTGAAGGTCAGTAATCTCCGGAATTTAATGGGAAAGCAAGTTAGGCATTCCTATTAACAAACTCTTTACTCATACTTCTTTATCCTGACCACATCATCAATGAGAAATAAAAAGTTGGAGCTAAGTTTGTCTTATTTTGTCGTTGAAGTAATGTGATGGTTTCCTCCTTCATTATTTCCCACTTAATCTTTACTTCTTTACACACAATTTGAAAACCAAATTACCAGGGCAGTTTCAGAATGCTGTCATGCTATTGCACACAAAGCAATTTTCACTCCGCGAACAATTTTTCCTTCATCTACAATGGGTGACTTTCTTGCCACAACTTAAAGTTTGATTGTTTACCACTCTAAGGACCAGTGGGATACCTGGTACCTAAGCACTACTTTCTTAAGACAGATCGATAGAACCAAACATTATGTGTCAAGTGTTCAAAGAGAAAAACCTAACCTTTCCCGAGTTTAGCCAAAAAGACCATGCAAGAGTATATTCAGAAATGTTAATTGTGATTCAATTATCGCACATAAAAGTAATTTAGCTAAGCTCTCTTATTAATGGATTATGCTACGTGGCAAGACAAGATACCAGATAAAGAGGTATTAAAGGGCTCGGAGCTTAATGGATATTATAAAGGATATCATTGGATGTTATTGATTTAAAGAAGATCTTTGACAGTGTATATGGGAATATAGTGTACTATAATTTTTAATAGAAGATACAGAAAAAAAGTTAAAACAAATAGGGGCATGTGTAATATGGGTATTACAGCTAGAATGCAAATGGGAACATAATACCAATTATAATAGAATTAGGGGTACCACATCTATTGCTGAACCGTGAATGCAGTAAAAATTACAGGCTAAACCAGTTCAAAATAATTGGCAAAACCAGATCAACCATCCATTTAGGAGAATTGGAGGCAATTCATATTCAAGTGTCATTGCCTCCACTTTGCAAACAAAAAGACTTTGTGTACAGTCGCCAATTCTTGTAGACAACTAGTCACAAAAAGCAGCGGTCATGAATATTTTGGACTTATTAAAATGAAATTGGTAATGGTTGTAATGGTAATGAACATTAAAATAAAATTTTTAAAAATTATTATTAATATTAATTAATAAATAATAAAATAATAGATAATAAATAATTAGTAATTAATAATTAATTAACTAATGATTAATTATTAGTAATATTATTAAAATGAAATTGGTAATGGTTGTAATGGTAATGAACATTAAAATGAAATTTATCAAAATTATTATTAATATTAATTAATAATTAATTATCATTAATTAATATTAATTAATAAATAATAATTAATTAATAATAAAAATAATAGATAATTAATCATTAATTAACTAGTGATTAATTATTATTAATATTATTAAAATGAAATTGGTAATGGTTGTACTCATAATGAACAGGCTGTATCAGATAAAACGACAAAATTATGTTATATGGTACGAAAAGCAAAAAATCAAATTGCAATATCTTTCACAAATAAAGCCATAGAGAATGTCAAAAGTAGATCGATTAAAAATGGATTACATAAGAAATACGCGAACAGCATATATTACATTTGATACTTATTTTTGTGAATGCAATGATAGAGATATAAAATGTCTCAAGAAAAAGACAATTTTCATTGAAGAGGTTAGCATGGTACCTAATGAAAAAAAATCAAATTGCAATATCTTTCACAAATAAAGCCATAGAGAATGTCAAAAGTAGATCGATTAAAAATGGATTACATAAGAAATACGCGAACAGCATATATTACATTTGATACTTATTTTTGTGAATGCAATGATAGAGATATAAAATGTCTCAAGAAAAAGACAATTTTCATTGAAGAGGTTAGCATGGTACCTAATAAGTGATTTATAATAATACACAAAGTATTTACGTTGTTTAATATAAAGTTTATGTGTTTGGTGATATCGGAACGAGTTTCACCAGTTGAAAGAGGCTCAACAAATAAGCTATATTTATCTAGAATCAGTTTTTATTAGAAAAATGCATCCACGAGTAGAAACTGTTTAATACATTGAAAACATAAGTAGATACGACGGACATACACATGAAATATTAAAAACACGGTAAGGTATCAGAATACTTCAACTACATATTGACA
This sequence comes from Morbakka virulenta, assembly GCA_003991215.1. Classification (NCBI taxonomy): domain Eukaryota; kingdom Metazoa; phylum Cnidaria; class Cubozoa; order Carybdeida; family Carukiidae; genus Morbakka; species Morbakka virulenta. Next base: position 1,101,021 of record RDPX01000107.1, on the reverse strand, counting down.
AGAAAATTTATTTAAAAATATATGTTTTCTAAATTCAACAAGAGTAAGAGTCACCCGGTTGGACAGGATACGAAACGAGTATATAAGAGGCACTGCGCATGTGAGGAGACTGGGAGACAAGCAAAGGGAAACAAGACTGAGGTGGTTTGGCCATGTGCTCAGGAGAGAGAAAGAGTATATAGGAAGGAGAATGCTGGAAATGGATATATCTGGGAGAAGACGAAGAGGCAGACCGAAGATTAGATATATGGATGTGATTGAAGAGGACATGAGAGCTGCACTCCTGCAGCTCTCATGTCCGAAATGGAGGAGACAAATCCGCTGTGGCGACCCCTAAAGGGAAAAGCCGAAAGTCAAAGAAGAAGAAGAATTCAACAAGAGTAAGAGTAAATACTGATTGTTGCAACAAATTTACAGAAGGAATAAGTTATAAAATAGTTAATCTTAATTATGATGGAAAATAGAGAGTATGTAAATAAATGCCATTCATAGCGACTTAAAATAATAAAAATAAGTGTATTTACAAGTGAGCTTGGGATAGAAGGCATAAAAGAAAATTAGTTTAAGGTAAACAATGATTGGTTTGAATAGAAAGAGGTTTTGTTAAACAGTATACAAATATCAAGGTTGTGATATATATGAACAATAGCTATTAATTAAATATGAACAATATAACATATATGATGTCAATAGAATGAATAAAACAGTTTTACAGAGCCTTAAATGGAGCTACAAAATTTGAATACACATCAACAACAAAGAATTAAACAATAAAATCTAAACCGTAAACAACTAGTATTGGAATTGGTTAATTGTAAATTTAATAGTTTATACAAGAATAGAAAAATATACAAAGTGTCATTTGATAATAAAATTATCTATCGTCGTGTCGTATCTCAGCAATTAGTTTCATTCTGGGCAAGGTCGGTCATCGGCTTGTGTTCTTGAGGTATGTCTCTTGGAGGCACACAATGTCATAGTCCTTGATAGATTGTCCAAGCAGGTCTGCCTTCACGTCTGTATATCCTTCAATATTAAAGAAGGCGACAGCCAGTGCCGGTTCTGAAAAGAACCCGTGTTTTTGACTCTGGTGTGAAGGCATGTTGATCGTATGTCGCGGGTAGCGTTGATATAGCGTTGATTGTCGATTGTTGCGAGTCTGGCAGAAATTGGTCGATTGAGGGTTGGATTCTCAGCGTTTGTCGGGATGCGCCACGAGGAGGCTTTCTGCTTGCATCCCAATATTATCTATATAGGATCAACATGTGAAGAACTTAAAACAAGACTTTATTGGTATTTATTAAATAGAAAAAGTCAAATATATCAACATAGGGACAAAAACCCTAACCTAGATTTGATTATTGGTGCTCCAAGTAATAATAACAAGAGTCTTGAATAAGTTGAAAATGCATACTAGAAAATTATGTGGGAAAATATGATAAACTATTGTTAAATATCAAAGCTAATTGAGAAAAGTGAAAAAGTAGAATATACAGTCAATGCAGAAACACAAAAACAACAAGAAGAAAGAATAGCAAAACTTACTATAAAAGACGACACTATCAATAAACATTGGTTTATAGATAGTATTATTAATGGAGATTGTATTCATACTGAAGCAAGGTATGAATATTTTCAAAAGAAGATGCATGCTCATAGTTAAACCTTAAGAAACAGAAAATAATAAAAGAACTAACAATTTACTTTGAGTAACACTATTCTATCTGCTTGTGGTGTGGTGAAGACAACACCCATCCACCGAGTCCCCAGGTTGCGGATAGGAGAACGGCCTCTAGATATAGAGGTTAGTTGCGAATATGGAAATAAGCAGTCCCGGACAAATAACGGGTTGCCCTTCAGCAAGACATAGCACCTGGTAGCTGCCCGATCCGGGTTAGTGGCGAAGTCATGGGGAGCAGCATGATGGATGTGAAGTTTAGCAGAGGACTTCAGAAGTCAATGGTAAATTTCACAGGATGTTGAGCGGAAGAGCTTCTATATTTAGTCAACGGTCAAGATCCATTTGGTTCAGTTAGGTAACCATTGCCCTTGAATACAGTCGTCGCGTGCGTATCCAAGTGTATCATTGCGAACGAAAGTATTACATAACAAATGTGATGTAAAACACAATGATGAAGTTGTTAATAACATATTTATGTGATATTATTAAACTACAAAATGATTGATATATTAAAGGTTAGCACATCAATTATTTTCTGTGCTATACAACAAAAAGACAAACAATGTATGAATTCTGATAAAGAATCAATCACATATAACTAAAGCTTTAAACCTCTTATATATTAAGAAACTAAAAATAATATCATAATCAAATGCATAAGAATCGACTGAATTTTGCTTCTTTAGGGATAGTAATAAATGCTTTTTAGAGGTTTGGCAAAGCAGATTTTTTAAACTTTCATTTTCATTTTCTATATAAAAATATGAAAATCGAAAAAAAGTACTCAAAATTAATCGAAAAGTTTAGTCAGAAAGTGAAAGAAAATTCATGTGAATTTTCAGTATGACGGTTCCAATAATGCAGGGGACAATGGGGCTAACTAATGCTGAAAATCAAAGCTTGTTCTTAAATTACACTTCCATAAAAAGCCAACATCTCTTGCGACATCCGTTATATTACATTACCACAGCAACTTAAGAACAAATAGAAACAACAACGTTATGCAATAGTTTCTCAAAATGTACTTCTCAGCTTCTCTTGTATTCAATAACTATCCTAGTGAATTGTGCTAATCATACAATTCACATCACTGTTATCACGATTATCATCTCTTTCTTTTTCCTTTTTCTTCATCCAAGTAAGGTTGGGTCTGTCGCTCTGTATTTCCTCCTCAGCTCCTCCCATTTTCCCAATTCTCCTTCTCCCGCTCCTTTTTCCTGAAACTTCTTTTTGATTATTTCTCCACCTCAATTTTTGGAGACCTAAGCTAATGATAGCCATAAATCGCTGCTGGCAGATGTTCTTCATCTCACACTTCATAATTTAAGTAAACCACTGGAGACTAGCCTCTCTTGCCTTCTTCTCCACTTCAGCAATCACCACATGCCTTCCGATATCAGCATCGATTTTGTGTTTCCTTAGCTACATCTTTTTCTATCACATCTCACTAATTTCACTTTTATAGGTCCTGACTTCTTTTCCTGGGCCTCCCCTAAAGGCCCTGCCTCTGCTTCATATATTAGAACACTCCAAACCGTATCTTTCAGAACGAACTCTTAAGCTGAATGATATCTTCTAATTACGCAATATCCCAACAAAGTTAAGTTCCATCATTGACTTTCACAGGCCACGAGAGTAAATGAAGTCAAAAATGGAAAGATCAAATATTGACAGACAGCTGGCTGTTTGTACAAACGAAAAGCATCGGTGATATTCAAACACAAATATTAAAATAAAATTCAGTTTCTGGGTCGTTTATTTCTTCCTGATTTTTTTCTAAGGTTTAAATCATGATAATTGTAGTGAAAATCAAATAAAATAGTTGCTAAAACAGCAGGACAGGAAAAAAGTGTGATAATTAAAATAAAAATGTCTTTTTTAATTAACAAAGAGTGGAGAAACAATAAATAAGGACATTTTTCACCTGCAGTTTTTGTACCAAACCTAGCAAAGGTCTATTAGTATTATACAATAGCTGTCACAGCTCAAAAGTTCCAGAGCTGTTTGTGTGACATGGCCAGTTCACAGTCATAAGTTTTCTCATAAAAACTTCTTCCCAGTCAATAAACGTTTACTTCTTAAAGAGATACAAACTTAGACTGGATTAAATAATTAAGTAATTTCAACAATTCCTTGTATTTTTTGTTAAGGGTTGATAAAGAAAAACAAGCTGATATTGTGTTAGAGGTCACTAGCCAAGACAGGCCAAGCCACCTATTGTTATATAATTTGGAATGCTAGGATACCTTGTATAAATATATATATATACATTTATACATATATATATACATTTATATACATATACACATATATACATACATATATATATATATATATATATATACATTATACATTTCCTGACGAGTGAGTAAAATCACGAAACAGGCTTGTCGAGATGGACAGTGCAGTTTTTTTATTCTTTCCAACTTATGATATCTCTTTTATATATATATATATATATATATATATATATATATATATATATATATATATATATATATATATATATATCTTGAATAAAGACATGTGATATGCAGACTGTTACACCTTGTGTGCGGTGTTTTTTCTCATTATGTGAACATTAATTTTTTTTTCAATTCTCAACTGCAACATTTTCACAAATTAAATCATTTAGTGATTATTTCGCTTTCAATTATTGAGGACGTGTCGATCATTAGTGCAGTGATGAAACAAATTGGCAGCCTATTTACTTTACTATGTACAGAGCTTTATTGTTACATCATATCATTGTCACTTCCCTCCCCTAAATGTCTGACTGTATGAAACTTTTCATGTACACATTTCATGAATTCCATTTCGCTTTTTAGATGTTGTTCGCAAATAATTGTAACTTGTGGTCTTCAGATTTCTTCCAATCCTTGTGCAACATTTCAAAAGAGAACTGCAATTATTTCTTCTGCAATCCATTCCAACTCACCAGTAACAAACACTATGTACAGACTCATCAAGCAACGTTTAGTAAATTCTCTATACCAAGAGCTGGAACAAACTACAAACGTAACTTAATCGCAAATTCTGGCGTTAAGATATGGAATACTATTCCTCGGGGTATCAAAGTTTTTCCAACGAAAAATGTCCCTGGAAAGCATTACAAGCAGTTATTGTTACGAAACTATTAAAATACAAATGCATTGGTTTCCAAACCCTCACAAATCCTTTCTTTTTAATTTATGCTTTTTTCCCCTCCCCTGCCTCTCATTAAATTTTCCCTTGATAATTATATTACTATTTGTAAATTTAGCATTGTTGTAGTTTTGCTTATTTCATTCTACATTTTCTATAAGTAGTTCATAAAACATTTCTCATTGAAGCACATCAATGAGGACATATGGCTCCATAGCTCTTCCAAAATTTTTTTCATATGTCCTCTTCAGCTCTATTGATATTAGATGCTGCACTTAGACAGATAACATTGTAAGTTTTTCTTTGTAGTATGAGTAGCAGTATTTATAGTGTTTTATATCATTGTATTACCTGAAAATAAACGTGAAATTTGAAATTGACCGCTACTGACAGATCACGACGTTACGATCAACAAGATCTTTCTCAAATACACAGCATAACAATTTTCGCAAAATTAATACTTTCTGGATACAAAAGTTACCATACTAGATAAGCAAAAAAAAAAAAAAGAAAAAAGTAGAGCATGAAGCATAAAAGTTCAGAACACCTAATACTCAAAACTTAGTTAGCCATGAGGGAATGGGGGATATTTAACTATATAAAAAAATTAATGTTAAGGGAGGGAGGCGATTAAGAAAATATAAGAAAGGAACACGTGGAAATCACGTTCATAGTTAAGATAGAAAATTCGAAATTCGAAAAGAAGATTGTTTATAACATATAATAACCTTTGTACTGAGCAAGTCTTCTTACCTATCCCCCCCCCCCTCTCTCTCTCTCTCTCTCTCTCGCAAGAACAGTTAGTGTCACATAGTCGAACTATATATATATATATATATATATATATATATATATATATATATANTCTTCTTACCTATCCCCCCCCCCCTCTCTCTCTCTCTCTCTCTCTCGCAAGAACAGTTAGTGTCACATAGTCGAACTATATATATATATATATATATATATATATATATATATATATATATATATATAGTTCGACTATGTGACACTAACTGTTCTTGTAGTGGTTCGAGCACTGTGATTCTTTCTAAATGCTTTGGCTTTTGAGTCTGTGCATGCCGGCAACGTCCCACATTTTTGTCTTGATAATTAATGGGGTCTTTGCAGAGAATGTAAATATTCAGAGATTCCAGTGTACATTGATTAGATGTGGGACGGGAAAACACGTGTCAGCAGATCGAACTATACACAGTAATCAGTAATAATATTATATAACATTATAGCATCATATAACATTTACATTACATTACTTCTCGGCCTTTTGGATAAGATCAAGTGAAGAGCTTTGGTCTCTCCTTGGTCGGGTCTTCGGCTATAGGACCCAACTCTACTCTACAGGACTGGTGATCTCGAGATGCTTGAGCACTGACTGTGGACCAACCCAAGAGGAAGGGGCTTCCTACAGATGGTCATGGAGGGGCGATCCGTATTTCTTGCATTTTATGTTGTCTTACGTGCTTTCTGTTCCCCTTCTTTTTGATTCGTTCCTTCCTTTCGGGTCTTTCATAGATGGGGATCTGTGAAAGACAAAAATGGACCTACTGTTTACCAGAGGCACCATCAATGAAAAACCCATATAACATTACAGATACACACACACATACACGCACATTATATATGCATGCATGCATTCAGTTTGGTCATAAGACCTCAGCAAGGTCTCAAAATCAATTCACAACCATTTAGCTGCACGAAACAACTAATTTTCTTTGGCAAATTTGAACATCATCAGAACAATCACACCTGTTAAGGCATACACAAGTTTTGTTCTGCATAAATAAACCTTCCAAATCAAGCTACTACAAGGTTTTTCCTTTCTATTTTATTCCGTTGACAGGTGGTTAATATAAAAGACACTAATTAATGTTTATACACCTGCTATCAACAGGAAGATATTCTATTATTATGTTTTGGTTTTGTTTATGAAATATTCAAACACTAAGGTGCAACATCAGAGATATACGTGTTTGTTGAAATTGAGAACCCTATTCACATGGCTTTGTATGTTGCGATCTCCTTGCAATGAAAAACTTCTCTCCCACTGGGTGTACTCCTTTAAAGAAAATGCTACTCATCCTTGTTTCTAAATTCACGGAGAAAGGGGTGTAAATTTGTGTCAATTCTAGGACCTAGGAAATTTTTAAAGAGGGGTTGGTTTCTCTGCCCAAAGTCAGAGGTTTTAGGAAAGAAGGGTTCTTGAGGGAAAACAATAATAATGAAACTTATCTAGCTAACAGGATATAACTTGTACAAGACACTTGCACTCTAAAAGAACTATCAATAAAAGTTAAGCAAAGCTTCACACCAAAGAAATTATTTAAAAATATACTAGACCTAGCAGTTTCTTTCAAAGAGGCCTGTTTCAGAAATCATGTCCCAAATAATAAAGTTGATTGAAAAGTCATGCAAATAATACGTTTTTGTTGCCGATGAAAAGGAGAGAATTTAATAGAACAATGTCAGTGAAGGCTACTTTCATCAAATTCTTTGTTTCTTTCAAAAAGTTCAAGGAACGTTGAAGTAAAAGTACTAAAACTTACAGGAATATGACGAAAAATAATAAAATAAACTTGAGCCGTGAGAAAAATATGAGAAAAAGCCCCTTCTGCTCTAAAATAAAATATTGAAGTAAATTAGCAAAAGTAGCCTAGTGGCTAAAGTAAAGGATTACTATGCACGAGGATAACTGTTCCAACCGTAAAGTTGTTAAAGCAAAGTATTACTATGCACGACGATAACTGTTTGAACCTTGGTCACCTCCCAGAAAGCAGAGAGTCCAATGTGTTTCCCCGTTATAAGCATCATACTGTTGAGTGTGTACATGGTTTATGACGAAATATATGACGAAAAATAATAAAATAAACTTGAGCCGTGAGAAAAATATGAGAAGAAGACCCTTCTGCTTTAAAATAAAATGTTGAAGTAAATTGGCAAAAGTGGCCTAAATTGGCTTAAATTAATACTTTTGCAAGAATTAATTTAAGCAACCTTAAGAAAAACACGTTTGGGACATTACTGGGTTAGCCAAACAATAAATAAGGGGAAAATGTTGTGGGTTAAGCCAGTATTAGGTACTCAAGAAGTGGACCGGCTGGGCGTTCGCGAGTTTTATCTTTGCCAATGTACAGTTTGGGAAAGTGTATTTATACAGAACCATTTCTATCATTGTTTTGAACCCTTACAAGTTAAATTTTGTGTATTTGGATGTTTTACATGGAATGGTACCTGGTTAGAGGTAAAAGAAGGGACTTTTCTTGGTGTCTGAACAATATTTTTAACTTAAAGATATTCTCCACGACAACGCCCCTTTTTTCCCCGAAGATCATTTGAAAGATTCCGATAGCATGGACCTAAGTAGCTGAATTAATTGTTTATAGGCAGAGTTGGAGCTAGCTTGCCAAGGTCTTGAAACCTATTCTGGAAGTTGGAGTGGTAGTTTTCCATGCTGTTATTTCGTTGGTAATATCAGACGAATTTAGTTGCCATTTTACAAATGAAGAACTTGCACTGGGCATTTTGTATCCTCATTCCCTACCCCCCCACACATACACCCCCCCCCACTCCACCCTCACATTCACAAGTCTTTCAAGTGTGTATATTGCGTTTGCAGAGCAACAGTATTATGTCATTTGATTTCTTTTCCATTGTGTGACAAGATACAGTGCAGAATTAGAGAGACAAAAAAATACATTTTTGAATTATTATTCTTTTTGTATTTCACAAAGTTTATGCATCACAACCAGTGAGAGAAAGATCCTCCAAAGTTTTATTGATGTTTTTCAAAAGCAATTTGATGTTTGCAAAATTAATTAAAGTTTGGGAAATCTCCATTGAAGACTGGAGCTCCTATGAGCCTCACGGCCTCCTTGGAAAGCTCCTACTTTTACATCTTCATTTCAGTCCCTCTTTCTTTTCTCCTCTTTAGTTGTCTTCCTCTTTTGGCTGGTTGCTTATCTCTCAACTGTCACTCAGGTAAAGGCGGGTCAATTTTACATAACTGGTCTACATTCAAGGGACGTTTCCATTGGAAAACAGAAACCCGAACCAATTAACATTGAACTCTTAGATTTTCGAAAGCTTTCAGCGGTCTAAAATAAACTTAACTTTGGAAAAGTAGAGTGATTTCCACTTTAAGGTTTATAGTCCTATTAGCAGATGAATGAAATCCTTATAAATTTGTAGGATGATTATTGTGTAGTGCCTAACGCCCCTGATTATGTACTCCATTCACTTTAAATGCCAACAATATTTATGTCTTATTTTGTTGTCTTAATTTGCATATTGCATGAGAGTATTCGCAGTTGGTGAGACAAATTATAAAAAACAGAATGAGAACTTTGAGCCTTTTATTCGATTTGTTAAATTTTACGTAGATATTTTGTAATCACAGTTATTCATGTTTGGGTTGGAGCTTATTGAGCTTTAATAGAATCCGAGGGTTTAAAATTACAACTTTTTTTTTCATTTTTTCGAGAACTGCTTAGAAATCTGAAGTTACCGTTTAACCCGGATTATTCTTATAAATTTCATGACACATTTTTTGTAATCCTAACCTACTTTTGCCTTGCAATCAAAGGGTTAGGATGTAAGTAAGAAACCCGGTTGAAAGTAATACAGTTCCAGTGTGGGAAATTAAGGTTGAACAACTCTCTCTCTCTCCCTCTCCTCACTCTCTCCCTCCCTCTCTCTCTCACTCTCCTCCCTCTCTCACTCTCCTCACTCTCTCTCTCTCTCTCTCTCTCTCTCTCTCTCTCTCTCTCTCTCTCTCTCT
>RDPX01000107.1:1019962-1091389 GCA_003991215.1 Morbakka virulenta | reverse complement strand
CTCGCCTCTCTCCTCTCTCCCTCTCCCTCTCTCTCTCTCTCTCTCGCTCTCTCTCTCTCTCCCCGCTCTCTCTCTCTCTCTCTCTCTCTCTCTCTCTCTCTCTCTCTCTCTCTCTCTCTCTCTCTCTCTCTCTCTCTCCTCTCTCTTCCTCTCTCTCTCTTGTGCTGTTCCGTCACCTATTATGACTCTGCACTTCTTAGGTGGTATTTTGAATTCTTGAATTTTAAACTCTCCTCCCTGACTAAACCAAATACAATGGTAAAAGTCAGACAACAGCTTAAACGACAAATTTTGTTCTGTGACTCACAATTTGATTTGCAATTCACAAATAAAAGCCTTGCATATGTACTATCAATCTTGTAATGCTCAACTGCTGTTGCAATGCTGTTTTACAGGTACTTGAGATTTATTTATTTATTTACGAAATTTATAGAGGATAACCAATTCAAAAATTTTAGAAATACATACATATTTACAAAAACTTCTGTTGTCAAATGGGTCCTGTATTTTTCCGCAATTAACAGAAATATCCTGTCTGAAAAACTAATTGAGAATGGTTGTGAAAAGTGATCAAATTTTAACAAATTTAATAGAATTTTAATTGTCACAACGCAAACATTTTAATATTTGAACTCTTGAATCCAAATCTAAAATTCAAATTTATTTAAAATTATTGTGTTATCATTTGGTCCAGTCGAATTCGGATATTTCTCACATTGTCTCGTGTAAATTTGTTATCCATACCAGAACTGGCAACAGTCACTCGCTATTCTCTTCCCCAAATTTGCAAGCGGTTGTTTGCTTCGTGCTTTTTTTAAATTTGTACTTTTTCCTGTTTGAATTTTCGCAAAAGTAAATTAAATACCAGTTTGCCCAGGAAAAAAGCTTACTCAGAGAAAATTTTTGAACTTAATTATGGTCACGAGATGGAATGCCGTTTTAGTAACATACCAAGTGGCTGTCCAAAGTTTCTTGTCTACTCTTCTGATTCATGCAACCATTTATTAGTTACAATTAATACTTCTTATTGAATATTCTTTTTCATTGAGAGCCTTCGGCAATTGCAGCCAGCTAAGACGTTTTAAAAGCCAACGTGGCAGCGCGAACACTTGCCAAAAAATAAACCAATCAACACGTTTTATTCCTGAAAATGAACCAATCAAAATATTCCACATTTGATTTCCTCACGTTGGCCTCAAATACAAATCGTTGAATGCTCAAGTTGTCCTGATTACTCTGTCTGTATTGTGGCTGTTAAGTATACTAAGAGAAGCAAAATTTTATAAGATGGGGAAAGTAAATTTTTTTCTAGTTCTTTTACTTGTTGGTTCCTTAGTTGCAGTAGCACGACCACAGGAAAAAAAGGACAGAGTGTTACATGATAAAGACTTATCAGAGGAAGAACATTTTGGAAAGGATGGCGATCATGAACACAATCCAGAATATGATCACGAAGCATTTCTGGGCAAAGAAGAAGCCAAACAATTTGATGAGCTGACACCAGAACAAAGCAAAGAACGACTAAGGTAAGACTATGTTGTGTTTGTTGTGGCGGAGTGTTATGCAGGAGTCCAATTGTTTTAGATACGAACTCCTTTCAATGTTTGTTTAAATGGCAGGTTTGCTTTTGTATATTGAATTGTAACCATATGAAACAATTTTGTTTAATTGGAGTATTTTGTCAAATGAATGCATCCCGGACGTCTATGCATTTAAATGTTGTATCCTGTTAAATTTGCAGACAAAGTTGATAGTTCCTTCTGTTGTGATAATATTTTGTTTCAATATTAAGGGCGTGCAACAATACGCCACGTCAGGCCCTTCTGCCTCTCAGACGCACATCGATGCAAAGAGTTACATCAAAATTGTATGTAAAAAAGATAACAAAAGGAAGTTCTGGCAATATTCTTTGGTAAACATGATGAGCTTGTTTGCTACTCCACCCCTGAGAATTTTAAGTGGGACTTCTCATATGAGGCATAAACTTACGACTGAAATATTTGCAACACCCCTTGTGTCCGTAATGGTCGTACTGCATAAATATATATTTGTGTGTGTATGTGTTTGTACGTACTTTATATATATACGTGTCCCACAGACGGACATAAGGAAATGCACACGTGATAAGGGGTCTAACTGGCTAATGATGAGAGTGATAACTGAGAAAGCATGTACACGGATCGAGTACTAATCAAAATACGATATGCCCTGGATTTTTAACTTGCAAGTTAAAATAAACATTTTTTTTCTCTCCGCACACCATTTTTTGTTTTGTCACGAAGTAATAAAGTACCCTCGTCTCGAGCGAAAATGATCTTCATTGAAGCTGAGAATTTGCTTAGAATCGAGAGCCATTGTAGGGGTAAAATAGGTCGAGTCGCCCCCTGTGCCATAGTAGGTGTAATCAATCGCCATGAAATGAGGTTCACTTTGACCAAGGACAACTTCATACCGTTGTGAAAAACCAAAATTGGGTTCTGCAACGTATACCACACAGATACAGAATATGCAAGGGTTACCAACTTTTTTTTTCATTGGCACATATAATGGGAACTATCATATCCACATTTGTTTTAGAAAGGGGCATGTTGGATTGTTGGTTCGAACTGATGATACCGGTGCACATAATCATACTTGTGAGTTAACGATCTTGTCCATAGAACTTGGGGTTATACTTATTTTTGGCGGAAAGTCTTGACTTCTTAACCTCTTCCGATGAGGAAGTAGGAGGGTGGTCACTTCCACCTCTGTGTAGTTGTTGTGGATGGCACAAATTCTTTTGAGATTTGGTGGTTTATTATTAAACCTGAAGGAAAAAGAATAGCTAGCAGTTCTTTCAATGGTAAATATTGATATCATTAATAAATAAATATTTGTTATGGACTTGACAGCATCATTTTTATTGAAATGAGTACAGTTGACAGTTGTGTGAAAATAAAATATACTTGTTAGACCTGCAGTTCAATTGTCAGGAAAGTTTGCTTAAGACAATGGGAGGGGTTCTGAGAAAGGTATTGTTGAAAACGTGAATGGGAACTTTTATTTGTGTGTCATTTTATTCATGACTACAGTCATGAACAAACGTTGAAGACCAATCTCAAAATTTCACAAAAATGACAATGTCATTATATTTAAACCAGACAATTACTTTTATTTCTCATAAAATCTTTATATAGCATGGAAAAAATGTCACAATATCCAATTTGGTAACCATGATCATTCAATTGTCCAAAATTCAATATTTTGTATGCCCTCCCTTGTTTCTGATTACAGCCTCTATGTGCCTCGGCATACTATCTATTAAACTTTGGCAATACTCCTTTGAGATTTCTCTAACCCAGACTTGTCACTCTAGCCAACTGGAGCATTTGGTGTTTTGTTGTTCCGACACTTTATCCTTCAATACTGTCCACAAATTTTCAATTGGATTGAGGTCAGGGCTATTTCCTGGTCACCCAAAAACTTGATTGCAACTTTGGGACAGTGGCATGGCGATCCATCCTGAATAAAAATTGAAGTTATAGACTTCCATGTGATGTTTGAGTGTCTTTCATCATCATCATCATCATATTCGGTTTAACGTCCGGTTTACATGCTAGCATGTGTTTGACAACAACTTTGTATACTTTTGGGCCATTCACAGTGGTTCCAGGGGTAAAATATAGGGACCACCAACCCCATTCTTGGGCACTTTCCCCCAAATCATCTGACTTAGGGGAATGTTTTATTGTTGTTATCTTATATCTGTCATCATACCACTTGCCAGCTGGTCTCCTGACGTGGTGCTTGCACACTGTCTGTCTGCCCCACTGTGCAGTCATCCAGTAGAGATGTTTCAATGCAAATACCAGGCCCTCTGCTTTCATCATAGATGCAAGCCTCTGTTTTCTTGCTGGTTTGTAGGATTTCAACTGAAATTCTTTGGAGAAACTGTCATTTGACTCACTTTGCATCCTCTCCACAGCAGTTCTGCCCTGATCTTCTTTACTGAACTTATTGGAGACCTGATGACCATCTTGTTCATTAAGATGTTGTCGTGCTTGGTGATGCTTCTAGGTCTTCCACTTCACTTCCGACCATTGTAGATTCCTAATTCTTCACACTTGACGATCGCCTGATGCATGGCTAACTTGGTGACACTCAATTTCTTTGCAATGCTGTGATCCGTTTGGGCCCATCAAACTTTTTTGGCTCATTTCAGCTATTCTCCAAATTTCAAAAAATCGGAAAAAATCAGAACGAAGTGTTGACAGCAGGTAAGAAACCATTCAAAGGAATAACTAAAACTAAAACAGTTGATATGATGCAATCAGGACAACTGGCTGATGCAGTCTGATGCAAACCTAAAATTTGGCTTTTTTTCAGTGTTGATAAACTTTTGTTCATGACTGTATTTTAGGTATGTGCCAGGTGGTTTTATTTATATTTTCTTCAAGTTTAGAGGGATCAGGAAACATTTAAGTTGCATTGGGATAATAGGCAAAATAATGGTGTTGAATCTGTTGGTGTGTTTTGTCAACATGTAACAAATTTGCAAATCATAGGATAGCTGCTGTGTTCTGTGCATCAGATGCAGTTTGGGCTGGATGGTAAAGATGTTTAATTGACTGTGAGGCCATGGTGCAATATTCCTTATGAATACACCTAGTGACACCACCATTTCTAAATTCTTGGCAGAAATGTTACAGGAAACATTGAATTATAAGTTAAGAAATAAACATTTTAGAAACTGTAAATTTTATTTGTGTCCATGGTTTTATGCACAAGTTTTTGTGGGATTTGTTTGTCAAAGTAGACTCTACCAGATACTCTGCTTTCTCATCTTTTGTGCTTACTTTGGTTTTATGGCTCATTGAAAGAACTAATGACCAGTTGTTTTTTCACAAGATGAAAGATGGAATTTTCAAAAAAATTTTCAAAAAAATTTAAAACATTTTAAAAAATGGTCAGTATTGCAAATTATTAATATTACTAACCATTCATCTTGTAGAAAAATGGTTGGTAGAATTGACAAAGATGGAGATGGTTTTGTAACAGAAGATGAATTAAAAGATTGGATAAAATATACACAAACACGCTACATAAGAGATGATGCAGAACGTCAGATAGACTCCAATGATATGAACAAAGATGGATTTATTACTTGGGATGAATACATGAATTCCACATATGGTTTTCTTGATGGTAAGTTAAGCTAAATAGGCTGTTTCTCACAGTACATTCACTACAAGTTTTGACCTGTTATACTGTTTAAAGGCATAATAAATTTTGTAGTGATTTTTGTGACAATTGCTGACATTTTTGGGCTTCAAAATCACACTTCTGTTTTCCAAAAGAAATAGAGATTGTGTCTGTGAAAATAATTTAATATAGATGGAGAGATTTTGAATTACAGGAAAGGGAAAAATATGTTTGAACCAGTGCTTATGGCTATCATGGCTCCATGCTCTACCACCTGACCTATTTGCACTTGCCCTTCACCAGATCACTTTTTGCAGCCCCAAATGCATGACTGGGGTTTTGGGAAAGAATGACACACTTGATTGAAAAATAGTGGTTGTTAAAAAAGACTATATTTGTAAGAAAGACCTAGACCTTTGGCCTGTGTTCATATATTACATTGCCATAGATTATACAATGTTGTGTTGAAGTTATCAATCAAAGCCTAGCTTGTTTAGAGCTTTTCATCATCAAGCCAGCATTGCAAATATATTTTCATATATATACATGTGAGTGAGGGAGATGCTAAGGAAATTGTCAAATAATTGCTTATTAGGTGCAGGCTATAATTTGGCCCCACCAAAAAATTCTCTACCTGTTTGGAGAGCAGATACAGTATGTTTAAAATTACTTCATTCTATTTAACTGTACTGATTTGATGCAGTAAGACCATTCTGCAAGACAAGTTTGGGGAATGATTTTCACACAAGATGTATCGAGTGGTATGTGGTCAGTCAGATTTTTGCTTATAAAGAAAATGGGCTACTGAAAGGCTTTACATGCTGGCATGTCTGGGGTGGTTCAATAAAATGGACTTCCAGGCCAGTCTGTCCTTTACTAGGTCTTTGGTGTCACCTTTTAGCTTCAAATCTGATTTGATTGCTTCCCATGTTTTCTTTGGTCTCCCATTCATAACAGCAGGTGTGCTAAAATATTCTATTGGAGAAACTGGTAAATTATATATTGTTTTGTTACAGGTTTACTTTCTTTGATCTTTGAGATTTTTGTTTGCTTTATTCATTGAAATACAACCTGAACATACACAACATGCAATACAATATTTAAAAAAAGAAACAACATGGGAAATTTGGATATACTCTTCAATTTAGCACACCTCTTTTCTCTTTTGCCAAAGCAATATGTGGGTATTTCTCTATGAAGGAGATGTTTACCTGGGTAGAAAGATTTCAATACTGGTTGAATTGAATTTAATCTTTTTATTAATTCTTTATTACTTTCCAGAAAAATCAAGTGAAGAAAACAGCTATAAAGACATGATTAAAAGAGACAAAAGACGATTTGAAAAAGCAGACAAAAACCAGGACAACAAGTTAAGTAAAGAAGAATTTGTTGGTTTCCTTCATCCAGAAAATGATGACAGTATGAAAGATATTGTAGTAGAAGAAACAATGGATGATATTGACAAGGATAAAGATGGCTTTTTATCACTGGATGAGTACATTGGTAAATATTTTTTGTTGTACTTTTTGTTAGAAGTTATTTGAGGATGGTTATGGCTAAATAGGGTATTATGGTTTAATTGTTTAGAATGGTATTTGTAAATAGATGGTGTAGACATTTCCACTGTTTATTCCACTAGAGTACAAGTTTCCTATGTTTGCTTATCTGGGGCTAGATTTTATTGTTTATCATAGAGTATTGCAAGGTTTTTGTCAATAGGTGTTGCTCACATGTATAGTATTTTTAATATATGGGCATGGTGAGCAATTTTTTTCTCAGAGGAAGCCATGACCTATGTTTTTCACAGACGTTTTATTTGGATGAGGCATTCCATTTTTTCAGAATGGACTGCAAGTATTTGATGGTACCATTCAATAAAGTGACACAATGCTATGCTGCCCATTTGGTTGTGGATGTATTTCTTGTTGAACAGAGATCTAACTTGTAGTAGTTTTTACAACACACCTAAAGAGGTACAAAAATTAAAACAAAATGGATGTATTAAAAATTGATAATTTTGTTTTTGTAGATCTGTACCAAAGAGAAAGGGAAAATAGTATATGTTACAGCTCCTTTACTTCCAAAATTTAGTTATATTGTTGTGGACTAATGGGATTCTAGTGAGATACATACAAAGTATTTGATATTTGGATGTATGCACATCCAAAGTTATTTTTGGGCTGTATGGACTTAATTGCCTCTAAACAAATTTTATTGTTTTTTATTAAAGGTGATCTGTGGCCTGAAGAAGATAGAAAGAAAGGAGTTGAGCCTGAGTGGGTAAAAACCGAGCGGGAACAGTTTTCACAATTTAGGGATACTAATAAGGATGGCAAGATGGATAAGGTAAATATGATATACAACTAGTAACTATGCATGGCTAGCAACTTGAAGATTAGTGTTGTCTTTCCTACCAAATCATCAGAATGGTAAAAATAAAACCTAAAAGTTAACTTGTATGTAGCATCAACTGCTGTGCTATACTTCAAGGTTTTAATTTGTTGTCCACCACCATTCTGTCAAAAGTATGTTTTCCAGGGTTAACTAGAATTATCATGAGAGCCAAAATTGTTTGCCATATGGTTGTCATAGTTTATTTGCAGGTTTGAGGGTTTTTCCAGCTTGAGATTATTTGCCTTTATGTTCTTGAGGTCTATATAAAAACATGAAGGTTTTTGCAAGACAGTCATTTCAGGTTCCCAGGGAACATGATTTTTCATGCCTAATAACAAGCCTTGCTGTTCAGATCATTGAACTTAATGCTGGAGTAGACTTTATATTTTCACATTTTTTCAATGAGAGAAATTTGTTTCCTTTTGGATAAAAATTTCAAGTGCCCAGTAATGGGATTTATTAGAAGGACTGCTACCAAACCAATTTTCCCCTTTTTTAGTTTGTCAGTTTTGGACTTTGGTTTAGCATCCCCAGTGCATTGCAAGATTTTCTGCAAGGACCATTTCTAAAAACATCCGTTTGGATATTTCCTCGATAATGTAGCTTGGAAGTGGTTATGATAGTGGGTTTAAAGCTATTTACTGTAGGAATCTCACTCCTTGTTTTTCTGTAAGGTACCGATGGTGTTAGGCCCCTATGCCAGTTGCTGTCCCTATGACCTTTCTTGTATTTTTATACAAGGCTTAAGTAAATAGAGAACCTTTCAATTCGTACTAAATTTTAATACTGAGATGTCAGACAGATATACAGGTGTAATGCAACAGAGTTATTGTTTTACAACTTGACAGATTTATTTATTATCAAGAGAACCATTAATTCTTGCAGACATGAACCCAATCATTAATCTCTGGCTGATCACTATAAAGATTGAGATAAAGATTATTAGGAAGATTAATGATGCACATTAAAGTTTGTCTTGACATGACAAATTAACCTAAAGACCAGACAGTGTTTCTATCAAAACATCACGATTTCTTCCTTGCCTGGACATTTGTTGCAAATGTATGGTGGACAAAGGTTACAAAATAATATGGTGGACAAAGGTGTAATATTTCCCAGCTTAATACGGGTAGTAGCATTAAGCATTTTCATCAACTGCATTAATTTTGACAATACCAGAAAGTATCAAGACTGTGGTTAAATGCTTCAATTTTTTGTATTAATATTACATAGATTAATATTATTTGATACTTTGATTGATATCATAACCATCCTTTTTGTTGTTGATCAGGATGAAGTTCGTGCCTGGATTTTACCCCCAGAGTTTGATCATGTCTCATCAGAAGCAAAGCATTTGGTCACAGAGTCAGATGAAAATAAGGTATTTGTTATACATAACATTTTAAAGAAGTAGAACTTGTCTGGTCCCAGTTAATTCTATTTGTCAAAACCATGGTGTTTTCATATTTGGAGTCCAGTGCATAATTTGACTAGAAGCGACTGAAATGTGGTTTTTACGACGCATGTTAAGAATACCTTGGACAGATCATATCACAAATGAAGAGGTCCTGAGGAGGGCAGGATGCCAAACTTCTGTTCAACATACGGAAACGTCAGCTGTTGTTTTTAGGACATGTGATAAGGAAAGAAAAACTGGAAGAGTTGGTGTTGACAGGGAAGGTGGACGGGGAAAAGGGAAGAGGAAGACATACATGTCAAGTATCGCATCATGGACGAGACAAAGCGAGGTGAAAATGTTGAAAAAAGCGAAGAATAGAGATCTGCGGAGAAGCATGATCGCCAACGTTCTCAGAGGACATGGTACTTGAGAAGGAGGCATAATTTGATTTAGAGAGAACTCGCAATAGCCCAACATGGTCCAACATTTTTGTTTAGTTTACCGTTAAACCTCGATTATCCGAACAAGAGTAGTGGGAAACAATTTGTTTGGATAACTGATTTTCCGTAAACAAACAATACTTTACTGTATATACATGTACATGTATTTACGTTGGAACACGTAAATACATTTACAAGACTTCACTGCATTTCGCTTGGTTTCAATAAAGAACGTAGGTATTGTCCAAACATTGAAAAAAAATCTGCATGTACGAAAATCTAATTGCACAAACTGCGCTACTGTTTATGAGTTCATTCAAAGTATGTACATTCATTACCTGAAAAAGGCATCAAGTCGTCGCTGTTTAAGTTGGCTGGTCTTCGATTTGGCTTCCAGAATTCTTCCTGGAACCACGACGAAAAAAGTTTCGTATGTCATCCATGCTCAGTTATGTGATTTGTACTTGACAGGATGTTGAATTTACTAATTATTGTCGTAAACGAAAGACGTACTGTAGCACAAGCATTGTATTCGAGTGTGGAGCTACCCAAAGTCTGTCTTTGTAAATATTTACCTGGACCGGAAGATCGAGGTTCAACTGTATGTGAAAAAGCTATGGGGCTTGTTAATTAGTGCAAGTTGTACTGGACTTTCTTCATACTTAATCGTTTTTACTGTTTTCACCCCTTAGTTTTCTGCAAAATCATGCACAATATTTGTCTGCCACTTTTTAGAGTGAAATAATTGGATGCCTTGCTTTATGAATTGTGATGGTCAGATTTTCTTGGTTTCACATCATGAGCAGATGATCTACTAATGTACCAAGTGCCGAAATACAATGGGGAATGTAAACCCATGGAAGTAATAAATTATTGTCAAATTTTTGCATACTATACAAACAAACTTGGCCACTTGAGAACCAGAGAATCGCTGTGAATAAGAAACTTCGACCTAGATTGACACTTTACTCTTGTTTCACGAACCCAGTGTTGTTAGTTTTATATTAATTGTATTTGTAATAATCTTATGCTATCATGTTCCTATTATTGTTTCTTTTTGTTGCAGGATGGTAAACTAACGGTGGATGAAATAGTGGGAAAATATGATTTGTTTGTTGGCAGTCAAGCAACAGATTTTGGAGAAGCTCTCAAGAAGCATGACGAGTTTTAATGAATCCATGAAAATACTTAGTGTTTATAAAATTTATTGGACTATTTAAAGAGTTGCCTGTGATTGTCTTGTTTTATGTTGGGTTACTAAAGCTGCTTTTCAGTCCAAGTTGTGCATTTAATGGTTGGAAAATTTTCTAAAATTGACTTGACGTTATCAGCCTATTTGCCATTTTTTTAGTTGTTCTGTTTTTACATTCTTTGATGATTTTGCAGGAGTCACAGGTTGCAATTTGTTAAATTTATCACACATTTTGGTACACCGCTTCTCGGTAGAGATGTCTGTATTGTGCACGTCTTTCCGGCCTGTTTTATTACTGTTAACATTCAGATGACGGGTGTATGTACATTTCTGGCAGTCTTGTAATTTTGACGGGTTTTTTTTAAATGAAAAGTTAAAAAGTTAGACTGGATGTAAATGAAGATGTCACAGGTTAAATACAATTATTTTATCCATTTTTTCACATAACACTTAATTTTGTGTCTTCTTATTTTGGTGGTCCAACCTGCATTTGTTGACAAACTGACCTTGTACAATATTGTCTTTAATGTGTTCATGTATCAGAAAAAAACTTGACAAATAAAAGTGAGAACTGGGACGTTGACCTGGACTTTTCTAATGCTTGCTAGTTTCGAAATTTTTAAAAAGGAAGTCGCATTCATGAAGCCGCAGAAACTGCGTCTCTAGCAAAAGAGTTTTTGGGCCTGTAGGTCCAGTTGTAATTTTCATTGTCCGCATAAAAGGTGACGGGGATCTTGTGTGACAGGAATATGCCAAATAAAATTAATGGGGGGATCCATAGAACGGGGTACAACCAGGAATGATGTATGGCATGGAAACGGTTCCATTAACGAAGAAGCAAGAGAAGAGAATGGAAGTGAGTGAAATGAGGATGCTATTATTTTCAATTGGATAGACCAGAATGGACAGAGTGAGAAATGACACAGTACGAGAAACGCTAAGAGTGGCTAGATTGGGAGATAAGATCAGGGAATCAAGGTTGAGGTGGTTCGGCCATGTGATGAGAAAAGATGAGAATTATGTTGGAAGAAAAGTGATGGAAATGGCTCCACCCGGAAAGAGGAAGCGAGGAAAGCCAAAGACGAGGGTGTCTGATTCGGTGAACGAAGACGAGAGTGGCAGGTGCATCAACCGAGGATACCTCTGACAGACGGGTGGCGAGCATTGATCCGCTGTTGGTGACCTCTAACGAGAGAAGCCGAAAGAAGAGGAAGGTCCAGTTGTAATTTACAAGCATTGTTGTTGAAATAACAGGAATCATTTTGATTTGAAGAACGTTCTTTGCCGAATGTTAGTTGAACCAGTATCCTTTACCAATCACTTTTGCGGGTATATCCCTTGCTGTGGGCATTTTAAACTGGAACCAACAAAACTGATGTTCTTTACGTCTGCCTCGACTAAAGGTTAATTACGACGATTTTCCGAATAACTCGTTACTTAGGGAAAAAATTACCCTTAACAAATGTGCATTGTAAATTCGAGATTACCAGCCAGTCAACTTCCCGTCGACTCGGGCTGATGATTCGTCGTACTTGTACTTTTTGCACCAAGCCAAATTCTTGGTTGTTGCTGGCAATAGATGAAGTGGTGACCCTGGTGAACGCTCTCCTTTGTGCTCTGTCCAACGTCATTCCGTGGGCTGCTGCTAGTGGGTCTCTGCCTGACCTTCTTGCCAAGCCACCTTTCTGGACATCCTTAAAAACCAAGCTTTTCCAACACATACACAAGATGCATTTCGTGGGCAACTCCAACGTGGTGGTAGAACAGAGTCGTATAGCATCTTCGGTTGGAGTCCATTCTCCACATGTGTCCAAACCAACGCAAACAGTATCTTGTTATGAAGGTTCCAGTGGTGGGTTGATTTAAACATGCATCGGGAATTTCGGACTTTCTCTTGCGACCTCGTAAAGATAAACCAAATATACCTCAGAGCCGTCCCATATGAGCGACGTCTAGTTTACTCGAGTCCTCTGCATAAGGAATAAAAGATTCGGCACCATGTAGTAGTACCGGGATCCACTGCACTTTTAAATAGATGTAACTTTGTTCTCATAGATACGTGTTGCCCAGAGAAGAGCTGCGTTCTCAGCCTACCAAAACAGAACGAAGCTTTCTCTATGCGATTGACAACTCTACAAGACCTGCTGACTAAGGATACTTTAAACGTAGAACCAAATCCTTCCATTTGTTCACCGTTTAACTGTACAGACGGTGGCAGGTCTCGAATCACTTTTGTTTTCGGAACATTTACCTTCAATTCAATCATTTTCCTAAAAGAATCTAATCCATTCAAGAACCTCTGTATGCCCTGTTCGTTTTCACCAAAATAAGTCATGTTTGAAGTTTTTAGGGCGAACGCGTTTCACTAACGGTCCACCCAATCCCCAAGCAACAGGTATCTTGTCGGGGAAAAATTTTGTCTTTTTTTCCTCGGCCAATTATTTTAACAATAAAAGGACTTTGGATATCACAAAGCAAGAAATCTTTATTTAGTTAATATTACAACGAAGGTTTAATACTGCTGACAGCTAATCTAAAACAATTATGTCATGGTTATTTGCATCACCATTTTCGTTTTCTTTATCATAGTGTTTATATCAAAACCGTCATCCGAGTCACTCCCTTCTTTTTCATCATCTTCATCATTGTTATCTTCAACAAATCCAGTATAGTTCCAATCATAAAGGCTCGTCACAAACCGATTCATCAAATCTGGTGTAAATTTATCGTCGTGCGTGAACGTAAGTTGTAGCGGTATTTCTGAGCCTCGTGATGATCAAAGACTTGACGTGACCAATAACATTGACGCCTTAGGTCTTGATAAAGAAGTGAACATGTCGTGATATTTCATGGGGGATATGACCTACGGTTATGAGGTTGTCAAAGAATCGATTCTTAATTCTAATGGCACATGCATATGGATCGACATCCAATGAGGCCTTTTCTGTTTCCATCTCGACGGTAACTTTTTCTCCCACTTTAGCGTTTGTCCAAGAAGTATGTTTGTGTACATGGTATCCTCTTGAAGCAAGTTGTAGTAAACGAATAAGCCATACTCTTTCTCAATTACGAAATACAAAAACAAAATCTTTTAAAGCCTCCTGTCTTGTTTGTTAAAGTACTGAGAATTCGAAATTCGAATTTGAATCTGTCTTATTGTAGTTTTTCTTGTGCAGCTTTCATTTCACATTTGTTTACGTTGAGGAAAAAACAGTTTTACAGCAATGGCGGAAGTGAAAGATATTCGTATCTTTTTAAAGGATCGGAAGGAGACTGATGCCCAAGCTCTTGTCGCAAGTGCAACTGCTGATGTTTCACAATCAGAACTAATGATGGTTGAAAATGAGATAAAAAGAGTCAACACAAGTCAAAAAGCATTATAACAAAATTGTCCCGGAAACAAAGAGAGAAGCTGCGAAATATGCACTACTTCATGGAACCGAGGCAACAATTGAACAATTCAATAACGTTTATCCAAAGTACACTTTCGTTAGAACTACCACCAACGCCTGGAAATTCAAAATGAAGAAGGAAAAGGATGGGAATACAGTTTTTAAAAAGAAAGGGCGACCAAACATAGTTTCAGACGATTTCATGAAAAAAATAAAGGCCGTTATGGTTGGGACATGGGCTGCTGGAACTGCGGTAAGGCGCCGCATTGTAATGGCTATCGGCAATGGACTGGTGAGGTCAAATCGTCCGACACTTTCAAAAGAAAATGGGGGCTGTTTGGAGTTCAACCGAAGATTGGACACGAGGAGTTATCAAGTCAATGAAATGGACAAAGAGGAAAGACACCACTGGGAAAATAGAACCATCTAAACAATTTCTGTTAGAAGAAAAATTAACTTTCCAAAAGAAGATTTCTAGTGTAATTTTTGAACATTATATTCTTAAAGAACTAAATATCAACTTAGATCAAACACCACTGTCACGCAAATCCTGGCAAATACACTTTTGACATTAAAGGTGTGAAAACCGTTCCGATTAAAGACATTGATGACAAGCGACAGGTAACTGCAACTTTCGCTATTTCTATGTTCGGAGAATTCCTTCCCATTCAAGTGATCTACGAGGTAAAAATTAAAAGATGTCTACCTAAGTATAGTTTTCCAGACAGTTTTGATGCAACATTTTCTGAAAACCACTGGTTTAACACTGAAAAGTTTCTCAGCTTTTTTAGCAAGATCATTTTCCCTCATTTCAAAAAGATTCGAGAATCTAACGGTTACCCAGATGAGCAGATGAGTCTTGTTGTAATGGACACTTTTAAGGAGTAAGACAACGATGAAGTAGCTCAACTTTGTCGAAAAAACAATTGTGCCCTTATTATTGTTCCGCATAATCTAACAAACAAATTCCAGCCGCTTGATATCACTGTCAATACGCCAGCCAAAAGTTTTATAAAGGAAAAATATGATAAGTGGAATGCTGAACAACAAGCAAAACAACTCAATGAAGGTAAAGCACTAGCAGACGTAGAAGTTTCTTTAAATTTATCAGAAATCAAACCATTACATGCAAAATGGATCTATGAGATGTACGAGTACTTGGGAGAGCGCAGTGATTTGATTTTGAACGGCTTTAAATCAGCAGGTATCACAGAGGCGGTAGAAAAATCGGAAGAAGTCTTTGAAAGAATTGAAAGCTTGTTCCTTGCTTTCATATGATAAGAACGTATTGATAAGAATGATAAGAACTTTTTTGAAAGCTATTAAAGTTCTTGAATGCACAATTTATTGTTGTATTTATAAAACTTATTTGATAGGTATCGTTTACTGGTTTTTAAAGTTCTACGATTTTTAAAGTTTTCAAATGTACATCTTGTTGTGTCTATATCATTGTTGTTATTTTCTTTTGATTTCTTTACTTTCGCCATACGTTTGCCACATTCAGGGCACACGGCCAGATAAGGCGGAAAATGCTTGCAGGGAATCTTTTTTCATAATGGTAGCCATCAGGTGTAAACAAAACACATTACACAAACAAACCAAAAAATTTCGGGGAAAACTGCTGGT
Source organism: Morbakka virulenta (assembly GCA_003991215.1). Taxonomy (NCBI): domain Eukaryota; kingdom Metazoa; phylum Cnidaria; class Cubozoa; order Carybdeida; family Carukiidae; genus Morbakka; species Morbakka virulenta. Next base: position 1,075,765 of record RDPX01000107.1, on the reverse strand, counting down.
CGGGGAAAAAATATCGGGGAAAAATGCTGGTCGGGGAATAAAATATCGGAGGAAAATTTCGTCACTTTCCCCTGATATTTTTTACCCCGATAAGGTATTGATTATTGTAGTTGTCGTGTAGGAGTCGATACTTAAATGATAACGTAATGCTATTAATTTTAATTACTTCAAAATAAGGAAGCCATTTCAAGTGAGATCAGTCCTCGAGTTAACAATTCAACTTCAAATAGCAAAGCCTTTCTAAGAAGTCGGTGTTTTGTCCACCTTAATGCTTGGGTAAGAAATAAAAGTACTTGAGGCAAAACTCCTTTAAATAGTATTAGTTCCCAGGCGATTGCCACAGCCGTCTTACTTGAACTATGTTAATAGAGAGAAAACATGTACTGCTAAGATTTTTTTTCTGGCACGATAACATTGCCGTACGTCAAAACTGTTCTCAACACTTAAAATTTAACAGCTGATATAGATACTTGCAATACAACAGAACTCTTCAAACGACAATTTGATATTTGTCCTCGGAGATAGGTAATTTGTTTACGTTCCCTACAGCGAGTTAACGGTGATGAACTAACCCGAGTCCTCATATTGAGCCTTGTCATTAAGAGGTGATGTGAAGTAATTATTTGAAATAGCTTTAGGTTTTTGGCTGTTGCAATCCATAAGCTTTAAAGAAGAGGACTGGATAATCCCAGACTACCCAACGTATAGAAAATTGTAAAGTGGACGTGATATTAACGTGCAAAGTTCGGCAGCGCTACACCAACCTTGGGTTATCTAACTTACGTGAGTCGCTATCATGAATAGTGAATGTAGCTTGCAATTCAATGGATGCAGATTGTTGAGTTTCCTGCGGATGCGCACTAGAAAAAAGTTGAGAAGATACTGTGGCTTGTATCAGAAAATAAGTAAAACCATTTTCAAATGACTTCATGTTATGTTTTCACGCGATTTGGATGAATTCCCACGACGAAATCCTCAGTGCATTCCTGTTATTTACTCGTACTCTATTCCTTCTTTTAAAGTGCTACTTCTCCACACAAAATGTCGATCACTCGTTGTTTGCCATGACATGGAGGGTAGAAAACCTTATTATCAGATTCATAAATTTTTGGCATAATAATACACATCTATTTAGTTTGTCTATCGATCCAAAAGTAATTTCACAAAGGACGTAATTTCCGTCCATTTTGCTTATTGTATTTGTTTATATTGACATGAACAGCAATTAATTTTGGACAATGGGTATTCGAGTTTACGGTTACTCAAATCCTAAATTCTGTTTCGTCGTGTATGTCTTATATACGCCTGTGTGTCGTAAAAAAGATTAATTGCAACAGTTGACAAAACAAAAATGAAAGAGGACATCCCGAAAGGGTTCTAACCGAATAAAATGAAAAAATGCATTTAAGATTAGTGATTTTTCCTAATAGCGTCACACTCAAAAAGTAGTTCACAGTCTCCCACTAAGCAGCTAACCCAATTCAATGGTAATTAGCTATGTTGAACGAACTAAATCATGTGTGTTATTATTATCATAAGTAATAGACTATTTGTCTACAATGAAACCTATACAAGGAGTATCATCTTTGGTTGACTGAGATTCATTGTCTAATCCTGTTCATGGTTTTCACGCTCTGTTGACTGGAAATAAATGGAGAAAGACAATTCAAACTCCTGGCCCTGCTACAGTGTCAATCCAATGGTTGTTTTCAATATGAAATCGCTCACACAATCAAGCTCTTTTATTTTCTTTAATCCGTACCATTGGTTCGTACAACTTTTAACGCTCTCAGCTTTTAGTCGAAAATAAAACACCCTCCTCTCGAAATAAAAAATTATCAGAAGAATAGGATCAAGCTCAAGCGCATAAGTCATAAGTGTATTTCCCCTAAGTGACGATATTTTTTATTTTTCAAATCATAGAGACGCGAGTCCATGGGACACCCTACCTTGCCTCCCAACAGTTTCGTCAATAAAGTGAGTCATACAACTCCCGGCTGTTTGTTTTCATTGTGTTTCTCTTGAGTTCCATTAAGATACACTTGACCAATAAGAATGTTGAGTGGATGAGGAGACTGGTTGCAATTGCACTTAACAACATTGGAGGAGTATCCAACATGGCAAGCACCGAGGGAGAATATTTCAATCAATTTATCTGAAAACAGACAGCTAGAATATTTGGTAGTCATGCTTATATGAAATGCTAGATAGATTTGTCACTTACTTTGACTTTTATTGCATCAGATGTTAAGTAGCAATTACCCAAAGTGCAAACAGATTTAGATGGTACGGAGGGGGTCCAATTTCAGTTTGTAAAAGTGCGCAAATTTTAAATTTTAAAGTTAAGTAAATTTTAAATGTTAAAGTAATAACAAACACTTTTTTCTCTATAGAAGTACAAATTAATTTTTCCAGATAGAACCCGAGAAGCGTCATTTAGAAAGACAGGACAAGTTTTTCGGTGAGGGGCCATTTTGTCAGACCCTGATTATAGTGGCCGCACGTAAGTTTTAAAAAGTTAATGAGAGGGAAATAATTAATTCGGTCAAGTATACAAATCCATGAATTCTTATTTTATTATACTTGTTTTATTTTCTTACGTTCTTTTCAAAATCCAGATGCAAGTTTGCTCTTTCTGAAAAAAAACAAAAGGAAAAAGGCATGGAACAGGGAGGCAGACAGTGTACTATCTTTGATATGCTTTTTTGCCCAATAATACTATTAAGAGAAAGTAAATACGAAAACATCTATTTTGCCAGACGTCGCAAATTATCTTATAAAAATATTGTTTACAGTAATTACAAAAACCATCAAAGTATTTTTTTCTGTCAAATATCAGAATTGCATTGTTTGGCGTTTTGTACAGGGAGCTGGTCCGGGGAAAAGTCATGAGGTGTTGTTGCCGTATTTTGATTGGTCGACGTTTGTGTAGTTGTTACGTTGTTGATGCATGAGGGCACGTACTGACGACTTCCATTTGGCTCTCTAAAACATGTATTCTGTAACGGATCAAAATATTTTTGTGTAAATGGTATGTAACATTCATTAGAGAATCATTGTATCACTTCATGTAATTGCATTTGCTGTTGCTTTTGGATTTACTGGCACATTTTGGACTGTTGTGGCCTCTTGGTGTTTGCCCTGCAAAGGTGTGCATTTCCTTTGCTTCGGATCCCTTTGGGCTTGAGGTGTCGACATAGGGAGCAAGCACAAGAACAGAAACATTAAAATAAAAAGGCGCGAAACGAAGGAGTTACACTGAAAACAAACAGTGGGTATACACATCTCATTATACACACACTCTAAATTTTCTGTTTACAGTAAAACTTTATTGATTGGGTTCGATATACTAACTGTCATGGCGGCCTTTTGTCTGTTAATTGCAGACTTAAGTCCACTTTAGTTAAAAGCGTCAGACCTTCTTAAATAATGTGTTAAGTATCCAATTTTAAATCATTGAACTACTCTGGTTTAGAGTCAAATTCCATGTTAATATTATAATGATGCTAGAACTGACAAGCTGAGGTCGAGTCTTACTTGATTGAATGAATTTGTAGATGTGCCTGCAGTTTTTAGGTGTATCTGATCCCCCAACAGCCAATCCTGGACTTAAACCTTGTAAAAGTATCAATTTCGGAGTTTTCACTGTTTTTTGGTTCCCCGAATCTGGAGGGATGTACGATGATTTTGAATTGTTCCCGTGAGATTACTTTGTTCTCCTTGATGTTTGTAATTCCATGACCTATCAATACCGGAGTTACGACAGTGCTGCTACTGTTATGCTGTGCCTGACTTCGCATTAAGTTGACCTGCTTAGTACTTAAGACTAAATGGTATCCTTAAATACTTATTTTTATAAAATGGTCGACAGCCGTAAAAGCCAACCTATGCAAGATCCTGCAAGAAAAGACTCGAAAGCTTAAAACAGAAGGAATATGAGAAGAGATGCCACTCACGGTCACAACGTATACACCCACTTAGGCCTGTCGCCGATTTAAGTAAATTAGACCCCAAGCGACATTTGTGTGTTTGTAGAGAAGGACTTGTGTACAAAACGTACCTTCAATGATAAAACCCAAAAAGAAAGCTTGGTGTAGTTAATTAATTAGTCAATTGATACAAGTCCTAAAGACTACAGAGAGTTCTAGTTGTACCAATATAGACTGACTCGATCAGAAAATTGTAAACAAAGCCAGTTGAAAATTGCCTTAAGATAGAGGCTTTTGTTCAGGCGAGTGGGAACCCCAATAGTGGAAATGGAGGTTTATACACACCACTTTTCTAAAATGTTTTAAAATATTTACCTTGAATCTGTGAATCTCAGAACAAATATGTACTGTCAGTTTGGTTCAACTACAACAAATGAAATACTTTCTTTAGTTTGATGTATTTATTGGCAAAACAAATGGCATTTATAAGCTTTGTAAGGTTAAGAAGTGTATTTACAATAACAGTTTGGATATTTCTATGTACCATGTACACCCTGCCTTGCAACTTTCCTATGTAGAATTCTTATCTACCCAGAACCTGGGGTATTCTTTATCCATTATCTTGTTTTGATGCACATTCTTTTGGATTTTTGCCCTCTTGCACCTGTTTTGTGGCAAATACCATTTTAAACCTTTTATTGGAAACAACATTTTTAAAGGCAGAACCAGTAAAAGTACAGTTATACTACTTACTACTGCTAATGATCATGTTTTTGTAACATTCAGAGGTATTCACCAGCTTTAGTTATCAAATACCAATGTGTACATGGCAAAAATTAGAAAAAATTGAGATTAACTACATTTTTATTTTATTGTAGGTAAAGCTGTTTCTTGAGCAAATAATATTAGAGATATGGTTTGGTATTAGACAAAAGAATGGCAGGGACAACTAACTCACACACAGCAGATGTTTCAGCACTGGAGAAGTTTTCAAGTTTGGCTTACTTAGCAGATGCAAGTGTGAGCTGTTCGGAACTTGAAGTACAGAAAAATAATGAAATAGAAAAAATTGGTTCAGGTGCTTTGAATAATGAAGAGAAAGATCAGAACATAAGCAAAAATGAAGTCCAAAGTCAGTACCAACTAAATGAAGAGGTAAGAAATATAATGTTATTTACCAGTACCCATTTTTTCTGTTTCAAGTAGGAACAATGCTAAAAAATTGTATCCAAACAGCCAGAGTCACAGCTGGAAAATTGAAAAGGTCCAACCAGTTGAAGGAGTCTTCAGATTTTCAATAGGCAGATCGATCATCAACATATTTTGCCATAGTAACAGTGTTGCCCTAAACATGAATTGGAAAAAAATCTTGAGGAAGACCTTGGGAGACATAGCTTGTTGCCAAACTTTGTTTAAAGAATCCAATGTGACAGGCTTTTATGCCCTTCATGAAATTGCACAATGGCATGTTATGTTCTTTTTTTTTGTGATAAAGTCATGATCAACTGTTTTGAAATTGAGGACTATTTAGTTTTTCAACTCTTCTTAGTAACTTTTTGTGTAGGATTTTAATGATCTAGAGTGTAATTACTGGTACTTTTTCTGCAGCATGAGCTGGCATGTTACCCCTTTGCTGAAGTTAATATCAAGCCAGATGTCAAATAAATGTTAGATTAACAAACAGGGGGTAAATTTCCAACTTTGGTTAGCATTGCTGTTGTTCACTAAATAAGGGAAAACACCAAAGACAATGATACCAACATAAAAAATAAATCATGCTGGTGTTATTATCTCAAACAAAAACGGGTCAGCAGAGACCTGGTGAAGGATAGGATAACTTGGAAGTCAATTTCAAGAAAGCGTCCAACACATGCTGGCATGTAAAACGGATGTTAAACCGAATATGATGATGATTATGATGATGATGATGTCAACTGTCATCATGGTAGATAACTGTTTTAAGACTATTTGGTTACCATCAGTATGCTAATAATGTTTATCGCATACTGCAGTGATATTAAATCCTGGAAATTTTGAGGAGCAAAATTGTGCCAGGTTTGATCTCAACCCATGACATAATTATCAATCAGTAGCCCTTCTGCTGATCTACTGAGAGGTTGTTTCTTAGGAGAGAGAATTGGGATATCAACAGTTTTTAAATGATGACACTACAATACCATTTTCCTTTTGGTTCACATTTAAGACTTAGCACACCCTTTGTATCTGACTTGCCATTGCTGTTTTGATAAGGCAAGTTGAAAGAGTTACATCCTTGAAGGCTTAATTGGAAATAACTATTTAATTTTGAAACAGTTTGTTTGATGTTGTTACCAGGAGATTCCATTTGTTGGAATACTTAAAGTTTTAGTTGTTTTACTGTGGTAAACCAACTTAAGTGCCCCTAGCACACCAGTCAATGGTCTAGAAACCCCATATCTTAAATATGTGGAGGTGGAGATTGAGTTTTTGGAAATGCCAATTATCTGGAATCTTGGACATGAACCTCCTTCTCAGGCTACTTAAGCTCCAAGAAATCCAGAAGGAATATGAAAGGTAGTCAGTGGAGTGGAAATCTGGATTTGTTCAATTTTTTTGGATGCGTCCAGTTCAGGTTCCTGCCCTTTCAGTTATAAGGATTGCTATTTCTGGCCCTACTTATGGACCCTGTGCTATAGTGGAGTTGGATAGTTTGACTCAAGGAAACATCCAATTGCTAATCACACTGTTACAAACACCACACTATGTCATCTAAGTAATGAATCCAAACTTAAAAATATCTGTTTAAGACCAAAAAACTTGGATTGGAAAAGTATACCCTGTTGATGAAGTAGCAAGAGGATTGAAGCTAACATTAAAAACTGGGAGTAATAAGATATTTTACAATGGAGGGTGACTCCCTCTGACATACCACTTTGATCACACATTGGATCTGAACAGAAGATGATGTTCCTGTTTCTAAATGATATGGATGAATTCCATTGACTCAAATAGAAGAAGTCAACCAAAACCAGAAAGAACTGTTGGATAAAGGGGTAATTTAACCTAGCCAAAGTATTTATACATTTCAATGGTGCCCTTGGGATGGCCATAACATTCTCCCATTTCAATGCAAAGACAAGGAAAGATGGAGCAAATAATTTCTTAACACACAAGATTACCTTTACCACACCATTTGGGTTGTCAAGTGCAATATTTTGCCAATTGGAATCTCATGTGAACTTGACAGTTTCCAAAGACACATGCATGATGTGTTTAGAGGAGACATATTGAAGACCATGATTTTTTACCTTGATGGCATAACTATCTTTGAAGTTACAATAAAGAAGCATTTCAATCATTTGGAGATGTCCCTACAGAAGCCTAGACCCCATGGATTGAATCCAGAGCTGATTGAATGTCAATTTTTCCAGAAGAATATAAAGTACCTGGGCATATTGTAACTGTTGATGGTGTGTCAACAGATCCCAAAAAGGTTGATGGGACCCTGAAGCAATTTAGCAGGTTTCTTGAATTTCCCTTATATTACAAGGATTTTGTCAAAAACTTTGCCAAAATAACAGCTCCACTTCATGCACTGCTGGCAGAATTCCTTGGAAACACATAAAAAAGACTAACAGTCGATGGAAAATGGACCCCTGACTGCCAAGAAACCTTTGAGAGCCTTAAGTGCCACCTGAGGATAGCAACTCTTCTTGCCTATCCAACTACAGTATGCTATTTGTTGCAGGAACAGTTCTTATACAGGAGTAGAAGCAGTTGTACATGATGTAGAAGGCACCAGTAGTGTACAGAGTACCAGTGTGCAAGGATTGCAGTGAACCAAAATTAAATTATTTTTTTTTTGGTCATTTTTTTTCAAAATTGTGCTTTTTTAACTGCCCATGTTAAGCCCCCTTTTTTGCAACCCAGTGCAAGGTGCTCATAATTAGCTAGATCTTTGATTGTTTTGGCATTTAGTGAACAACTTTTCATTAAGCAGCATTTCCATTTCTTTTCTTAAATCTGTGAAAAATGTCAGTAGCAAACAAATATATTTTGGGTTACAGGTACATGCTGGAAATGCTGCTGCACAATATCCACAAAACACTGAGAATTGGAATCCAGCCAACGAAGAGGATAAAAATAATACAGAAGAAAAACCACAAGGAGACAAAACAGACACTGTTTGGGCATCCTCAGTGCAAGGAACATCAGAAAGTAACTATTATAGTTTCTAATTTTATTATGTACTCTACATATTTTTTCTTTTCTGATCCAAAGGTTAACCATTTTCAAGAAACTCTTTAATGTTAACACATTTTGTAATGCCAAGGGTTTTATAACATATTTCGCCACAGAAACTATTCTAATAAATGCGAAGCTTACTAAGGTAGAGCTCTATTAATAGCTAGACTTTGTAGTGAATTGGTGAGTTAAGATATATTTAGAGTGCCTACTACCAGTAATCAATATATATATTATGTAGGCTTAACTAAAGGTTGTTTGGAAAATTCTGATCTTAGGTAGTGGACTATTGATAAATGTTATAAGGCAAAGGACTAAAGAATAACCTCAGGTAGGCTTGTAACTTCATCCATAGTTACTAGAATACTAGGTATAGTACCTATGAATCTCTTGTGCAAGGGTATAGTGAAGCTCATGAAACTGGTACCACAGTAGATCCAGTTTTTAAAGAGCTATCCATAGTTCAATATTCTAGTAGCTGCTGTATATGTTTTGCTGTAAATTAGTCATGGTGAAGTAGAAATTATTTGAGAAAAATTAGGCTACATAGGGTAGAAAATAATCTGTATAACAAAAGAAAACTCTTTAACCCTCCCACCCCCCCACCCCCACACACACACACTTGAAAATTTAGAGGAAAAGGGATTAGATCCTCTGTAGTTTTAAATAGCCTTCCTGTGACTGATGCTGCTGATAGAAACATCTCCTTTCTAATAGCCTGGTCACCTTTTAGAAGTAGATTGTGTTGTATGCGGTACTAAGGCTTGGTATCCAGGTTATCATATCAGGAAAGCCTTATTTACAACTCAAACACACCTTGTGATTTTTAACTGTGATTCTAGAAGTCTTAGCATCAAACTTTGCTACTCTGTGCTTGCTATAAATAGCTCCTTTGCAGTTTGACAAAAAATATATAGCATATTGGCCACAAAATACTTTACAAAAGTATTCCGTTATCAGATAAAAAAGATGGGGAGCACCTTCAGATAATTAATTGATAAGCAGGAGGGTGGAAATGTAGCTCACAGATCAATACAAAGAAGTAAATAGAGTGCTTTTGAGTCGAGGAATGGTTTAACAGGCACTGATGTGGAAAGGCTTTTAAATGTCTGCATATATATTGCATATTCTGCCAATATTTTTATATCTGGGATTTGGGGGGAGGGGCTTAGAGCTTAATTCATTGAACTTGGGAAAGCTGACAGAAATATAAAAGATTATCTGACTCAGCTTACACAAGCTAATCACTTATAATATAATGCTCATCTGATAATTGATTGTTATGATCATATATTACAGGACGTACCCAGACACAACATACCAAAGATAATCAGTTACATAAGTATGCATGGTTGGATGACATTGATTAGAGACAAAATAGCCTTTTTTGCTGGTATGCATTCTAATTACCTCACACAGACAAAAAGTAGTAGACAACCTTGATAACATTGTGGAATATATGATATCCTGATAAATCAGCAATCTCTTCTTATTTCATATATATATATATATCCTTCAGTGTATACCTAAACGATAAACAATAAACAAGTATAACAATCCTCTATGAGTTTCCTTCTTAATAATATCCTGGATGCAAAATATATATCCTTAAAGTCCCAAGTGTAAAGTATAAACCCCCTGGAGGTAGTCCAGTTACCAAAACTAAAAGGACGACGAGTCCGGTAATACAAAGTCTATTAAAACAAGTTCTTTATCTAAAACAACTTTTTTTTTAAATCAAGCAAGTCTTTTAAGTCAATGTTCTTTACCACTCATGAGATTTCATTTTAATCACATCACGTTTCGTCAACCCATCTGCAATCTGTTCGTCGGTTCGGACCCATTTGACGTTGTTGATTTCTCCTTCCTCGGTCATTCTTTGAATCTCACCGACGTAGATTCTTAATCGTTTCACCTTTACTTGGTTCGTTGATCTAATACTTTGTTCTGTTGGTTTACTGTCGGTGAAATCGAGATTTTGTTGTTCGTAATATTGTTAAACAAAATTTCTGTTAACAGCGAGTCAATGTAGATTGCATTGTTCAACGACTCTTCCAAGGCAGGTACTTCTGACTCAAGGGTACTGCCAACATTGAGTTTGATCTTTGAAGAATCCCAATCTAGAATACACGAACCTTGATCACCGACTATCATGATGACAAATTCAAGAGTGCTTGATACATTATCAGGAAGGTTGCAGAATCCAGCGTCGGTGTAAGCATGGAGCGAATAGCTTTGACTGACTGGTCGAAAGATGATATAGGAATCTCTCTGTTTAGCTTTACGGCTGACTTTGGCACATCGCTTTAATGTTCGCTTGGAAGCTTTGTTTCGTGATCCACTCAACTCAAGAGTATCAAAACGCAAATCAGGACGTGTCTGTGAACAAAAGTCGACCAGACACTTCTCTCAGTGTTTTAAGCTCCTCTGCTGTCAGCTCATCAGCATCGTTCATTAAACTTATATGTTCCGTTTCAGACAGTTCGTCAACATACTCATTTTGATGCAAAATTATTCCATAACTTTTGCGTTTTATGTTAAGTCCCACATATTTGAATGCGTCAGCCTTTCTCATTCCGACTTTGAATTCACTAATAACCTTTTCAGTTATTTCGCGTTGAAAGAGGCTATTCCCTGTGAATAGAAAATCATCCACATGGAGAGGAATGATGCCATTGATTTTCCCACTGTGATACGAGCGAAACACTGTCTTGTCCAAACTGCATTGGATACATCCCAGTTTTAGTAATGCTTCCTTTACCGACAAATGCCAGTTTCGTGCTACATCTACTAAGCCGTATGCTGCTTTCCCTAAACGCCAGACTTTCGTTCCCGTTGATGTATCAGGTGGTAATTTAACGAAAACATCTCAATCGATTTTCCGGCCTTGAAGAAATACAGCTTTTACGTCGACCTGCTCCAGGGACTCTTCTTTGTTCTCTGCAATGGCTAGCACAGTACGCATTGCTGCCTTGCTTGCTGTAGGTGCATCAACTTGCCCTTCCTTTGATTCTTCAAACCCTCGCACGACTAGTCGAGCTTTTGGTTTAAAGTGTCCAGGTGAAACTGCTTTCTCAGTTATCACCAATCTTGTTGAAATTAGCTTTTGACCGTTGTTTTCAGCAAGGTCAACTGCTTCGGTGGCTTTCTAATTGGCAAGTTCAGCTTCCTTTGCCTCGATTACATCTTTTTCACCGTGTCGCTCATATGGAATAGTTACGATGTTTACTTCCTCATTCTCTTTTTCATTCGTCGCTGTCCATCTTCTGGTACGTATCGTTTAGGAGCTCGTTTACTCAGTTTTGATCGGCCAATTTTATTGTTCAGCTTGGCAGTGTTCTCTGTTCTTGTTGGTTGTGAAAGTTCACTTTCTGCACTGTCATTTTCCCTACTTTCTGCGCTGTCATTTTCCTTTACTGCAATTTCCTCATTTCCTTCCATGATTGGAAAGAAAACACCTGTGGTTACTTCATCGTAATCGGACTCTTTTCCTTGTATCTCTTCATTCGCTCTGTCATTCTCGCCATCGTCACCCCTCACTTCATGATCTGATCGTTGCTCAGGAATAATCGGCACGACTCTGGAAGAAGAACAGCGCAACACTCTGGAGCCGTGAACGACAAATACTTTTGTTCCGAGATGACCGATTACCTTTGCCGGAGCATGCCACTTGTCATCTGAAGATTTCTTGTAAGAGATTCGTTCGCCGTTGGAAAATGTCGTCTTGCAAGATCTGACCGATTCAGGTTTCCTAAAGACTCGTCTGGCTGAGAATATTCTTTCGAGGTGATATCGTGTATCATTGTCAGCTTCATCCATTGCAGGCATTCCATTCACCAACATGGACGGTAGATTTGGTAATGCTCCATTAACAAGTTGGATTGGAGTAAAACCGTCGAAGTTCTGCATTGAATTTTTTGCACTGACGGTATCACCTAGTGCTTCTTCTCTTTTGAGCTTTTCGTCCTCGAGCATCATCTTTTTCACCATGAAGTCGACGACTGCGTGATTTCTTTCGCGTACACCATTGCTCCATGATGACTCAGTAGATGTAGCACAAACCTCAATGTTGAATTGATCCATTGCATCAAGATACTCTCGATTGTCCTCGCCGCCATTGTCAACAACCACTTTGTTTGGCGCACCAAAACCACAGTCAATCATTATGAAAGCTTTCACAACATGAGATGGCAGTTTTCTTCTCAATACTCGAGTTTTGCTAAATCTCGCGTACAGATCGATGAAATGCAAGATGTACAGCTCACTATTTTTGATCACCTTTAAATCCAATGCGACGACATCATTAAGTTTCTTGGCCAATGGTAACGCAACCAGAAGCCGAGCAGGAGTCACATTCATCAACAACTTCGTTGTTTAGCCTCTTGATTTTGCCGTTCAGAAGACTAGCGTTTCGAAGAATGTCTTCAGTGGCTTTTGCAGGATGATGTCGAAATTGTCTATGCAGTTTAGTAAGTGCCTTCTTATGTTCCTTTTCGTTCAGTTCTGTGTTGCACAGATGTACTTCTTCCTCTCTCCATAACGGAATTTTGAAGTGTCCTGTAAATGTTGTTTGCAGAACATGCTGAGACCCATCAACTAATAGAGGCTCATTAGTAAAACCCAGGAAAAATCCACATGCTGTCATCTCAGGTTTTGGTTTCAGCAAAGGAATGTCTCTTTCGACAACATCAGCAATTAATCGTTGATCGCTTCCCCCCAAAATTACCAGGGAATTCGATTTTTTCAATTGACTTGATGGGTTTCTCTCGGCGTACCACCACCAACATTGAAGAATGCCACGCTATCTTTTTCAGTGCTAATTGATCTTCTTAAAACGTCCATCTAACACTTTAAAAATCTGCTCTACGCCACTGTCTATAAAAGGTCGATCTCACCAAGTTAGGCAGCTGTAACAAGCTTAGCACCCAAACCGTCTCTTTTAACACCCTTCAGTTTAGTAAATAACAAATAACTTCTATCTGCTTTCGATACTTTTGCTCTATCACAAGCGCTGTTCCACAACTGTACATAAAATCTCCAATCATAATTTTGATGGGTTGAGTCCCACACTGGAGGCATTAGCTTCTTCTCTCTATATGACATGTTCTTTGATTCCGATATGTAACTTCACCATTCTGCTACCATTGATAAATCAGCAATCTCTTCTTATTTCATATATATATTTTTAGCCTCCAGTGTATACCCAAATGATAAATAATAAAGAAATATTCCACAGACAAACATGGGAAATTTTAGATCAAAATAAGAGACTTTGATTTGAAACCTTATGTAATGCATGGCACATTTCCATAGAGTATTGGATAATTGACTAAAGGGGTCAACAACCTCAAGAATTATAACGGGTAATGTTGTATGTACATAATTATTTATTTATCTCAAATGACTTATTTGAAAGCACAGACCCTGGGGTTAGGTGTCCCCCAGATGTACAAATGGGTACCCTTGGTACTATTTTTACACATCAGATAAAAAATTTCCATGTACCTGGTAGTAATGGCATAAGTTTGATTAGTGTTTCTGATGGTCTGGGGAATAATTTATCTTTGTTTTCTCTAAGAGAAATATTGGGCTCGGAAACAGACATTTACAAAACTGCCATTTCCATTTCATTCAAAAGTTGGGAAATTTTAAGGCTAAAATATTTCACGAATCATTAACAGAAAATTTACCATTTACTGTACTTTAGCTCATTATCAGTTGTAGAGTATAAGTTGGGTTAATAAATAATGAATTTTGTAATTGAATTCAGATTCTACTCGCAAGGTATGTACCATGATAAACCATTATTAACGAATCATAAAAAAACATTGGGTCACAAAAAATCCCCTCTACATACTCCTGGAAGTATTTCAGCATACAAAAAGGATGGCAATTATCCATGTCTATATTCATTCTGTGCCTTGTAGCACCCAAAGGGCATATTTGTAACTTTTGGGGGTGTTTGATGTCAAGGTATACAATGAAATCACTGGCATTAAATTTTGAAAAGTTAATATGGTTGAAAATTCAAAATAGTAACAAAAACGTAATTTTCATTAAATTGATCAAGTGTTCAATATTGATTCTCCAATTATGGGACAATATACAATTTTTTTTGTTACTTTTAAAGTTAGTCTCGATTTGCACAAAGCATTCCTATCCAAAAGATGTTAGTTTTTACTTCCTGTCAGTAAAAGCATGGCGTTGTTTTGACCATCCTTATTGATGCTGACTTTAGAAGTAATGTTATTGTTGTAAATCGTGAAATTAGTTGCATACATAGCATGTAGTTGATCACGATGGTCATTATTTTAGTCTGAAACATCATTGACTTTTGTGAGAGAATGGGTTGCAAAATGAACATAGCAAACTTCAGGACATATTATTTTTCCTTTTGTCACAATTGTCAGGTGAACTCATTGTGTTTTTTTTTGCTTGCCCTTAATGGTCCTCCATACTTTTGCAGAGTTTACAGGTTCTTTCATTTTAAGGACTTCTTTCATTTTAAGGACTGCTTCTTTACCTTGTAGTCACTTCAATGACTTTGAATTTTGAGGTTGATTGCCTTGTGTTGTGTCAAAGACAATCTTAATGATTTCTTTCCAAAAATTTCTGTCTTTTGCTGTTTTTCTCAGATTTTTCAGATCCTCTGCAGTTTCAAACTCTTTTACAGAAAAATCAGGTTTCTTAGCCACTGCTTTCTCGTTACCCAAGTTTATAGTTTCTGCTAATGTTCTCCTTCTTGTACCAAGAAAGTTCCAGTCATTTTTTTTGGTGTCTGGAAAAAATGTTACAGCTGCTGCTTGAGTAGGAGAGTGATATGATAGCCTCGGGATATAAACAAAATTAGGCAATCTATTAATTTGTTATGGTGTGACTAATGGGAAATTCATTTGTTTTGCTCATATGCTTGATGAATGTTCAATTGGAAATTTTCCAGATTTTTTGTAAGTGGTTTCTGTGGGCTCTGTCAATAGTTTCCATTGCTTGTTTGGTGAGGCCCAATGTGCAGCAATTATACAGTAGTACAGGTGTGATGATTGATTTGTATATCTAACTTTATGCTGGATTGAGATATCTTTTCTAAACCATACTTTGACCATTTGTGACATGGACGCATTGGATAGTTGGGTCCAGGCATCTTTAAAGTCCCCAAGTAAAGTCCTAAGCTTTCTGCCATTTTTTTCTCGTCTTTACTTTTCATTCTGTGTCTCCTCAGGCTTGTAATCATTCACAAGGAATTTGTGTTTTGCTAAAGTGGTTTTTTTCACAACACCTTTGATGAATTCCTACTTGTTCCAAGTTTCAGTAATTCCATTTTTGATGGTAGAGATGTGATTATAGGATATGAATACTTAATGGATGGTTTTAGTTTATTTACCTATTTTATAACAGATATTTATGCCCTTTCCAATACTTTATTAAAGAAACAACTGCTGATGGCATCTTCTTGAGGGAATCCGGCACTGGTTGATACTGTAACAGGTTTATGACCATCAAAACTAATAGTAATTGTGGTTTGGCTAAGTAGAAGACATCGTTCACGTATCATCTTTGTATTGAAATGTTTGGAATGCTTTTGGAATGGCAAATGAGCCAACTCATTGACTTAAAAACTCTACCACACATAGGAAAGGTGTTTCACGTTGGGCAAGTATGCAAATCCTTCTTTTAAACTGCTTTGTTTTGCCCATTTTCTTCCAGTTTTAAATAATTTACTAAGCTTGCTCTTTACAAAAGGAAACATTATTGTATACTAAATTTAGCTGCAGGTGGTCATAGCCAGTATTGCATGTACATTTTACTTTTAGGACACAAGGAATTATGAAGCATTCTTCACCATTTGTTATGCTAAATCATTACTTTTGCCCAGATTTCACCATTCCTCCAGGATGAACTGTTTTTGCTATAAGATGCCATGTTGCCCACAACCATGACCTGTATTTAAGGTTTAAGACAAGCTTCAACTGTGCCATTGGTTTTTGATATGGACTCGTTCTTCCAATTAGTTCAAAATCGAGTAACAGCTTTCAACCCCCCCCCCCTGCTTTACACCCTAACGAGGTAACCGGCGTATTATTTCCATGATATCATTTTCGCAATACGTCTGCTCCATGCTTTTCGAAAGATAGTTGTGCCTCATATACAAAACATCCACTGATTTCTCAAGTTGCAACTATGATCAACTTCTTGAGTAACTTAATATTTTGCTTATCGATAAGCTATGTCTTGTATCCATGAACAAAGTTCTAAGCACACAAGCTTCATACTAGCATGTATTTAATAGTTGTGACGATACCATTATATCACTAGACTGGCTTCTTTTGCCATTCTAAATTTATTGCAGCATTAAGGGTTTCTTCTCTCATGAATCACCTCAGAGGTGGACTAGGGTCGGTGATGGACCCAGCTTTTATTATTTTAGACTGATACTAAATCTGTAAACAGTATTCCCACTGTAAAATATGGCCATCATCATAGGGAGTTCACGGCCAAGATTCTGAACTGTTTCAAGTTGTTCGTAAAGTGTTGTAGACAAGACTCTTTCGGACGTTCTAAACTAAATGTAGTCCCAATGTCACAGTCTTCAAAACCATATGCAAACATTGCTGCAAAGTAGACTGAGAACATAAAGGTTTACAACATTACTTGTCAGAATTGGTTAGCAATAGGGCACCGACAAATTATCTCAACTTATATGTTCTGGTGAAGTTGTTTAAACACCTCAGCAAATGTAGAAGAAAATGTAACCCTCCCCAGTATGATCTAGACGGCACCAAGGGCTTTATTTGGACTCATAGCTATTGTGTGCAGTACCGCTTGCTGCTTAATTTGATATTGTCTTTACTAATTATATGCTTCCTCAGTCCAGCTGTTGGCTTGTATACTCTGTTAGCGATGACACATGTGGTATCGCCAGTACTTAGTGGTGACGCAGATAGTGGTCTTTTTGTGTGTTTCTTTAAATTGTTGGCCAAGCCAGCTTTCGAATGGAGAAAACGATTACCTGTATTACACTTCCAGTTTCCTATGTGGGGAAATAATCTCTTTCAAACTCCTTTCCTCAAGTCTCGTTTTAGCTTTGGACGCTTCACATTGTCTTTATAAGCTGCCTTGGAACCATCTTTAACTGCTCTCTGCCATTCAGCACGATCTTCAGCAAGTTTTTCACATCCCTCGAGACTGATATTGAGTCGTTTTGTATTGCTTTTAACACAGGCCTTGAATCTTTTCTTTGGTTCATGCTAACAACGTTTACCAGCATTGAGCTCACCTCAAAATAACTGTTTTGGAAACCTGTTGTTATCACCCATACGAACTACATGCCCTGTCCAACGAGCAACCAACCATCAGTATCTAAAGACATTGTTTGCCATTCAACATTAAAGATCCTTTTAAAATATTTCTGATTAAATCTTTCAAGCTGTTTTAGGTAATGACAGCCAATTGCCCATACTTTTGAGGAGTAGAGTAGACAAGGCAACACACAGGTTTGATACGCTGTCACTTTGGTTCTGAACGTCTCAGAGTACTTTTTCTAGCTTTCCAAAAGTAACAGAAGCCTTCTAAATATGATAGTTGATTCCAGTATCTAGGGAACCATCTCTTGATGAGGTACTACTAAGGTGAACCGAAGTATCCACAACAGCTAACCTAGTGCCATTTACATAGGTGTTTTGCTCGATGCAAGTCGAACCAGGCGTGAATGCAAGCATACCTTTTGTTTTCTTTGGGCTGATGGTGAATCTAAAAGCAGAGCAGTCATGCGAAAAATCAATCCAATAGCTCTTGCTTGCCATAAAGTAACTCCTGTATCAGGATATTGAAGGTTTTTAACCGGTGTTGAATCTTCTAAGATTGAATAACTTTTTAAAAATTCGAAAGCGTAGACCAATTCTTATGTTACAATCTTGATAACTATAAAGAATAGAACGGCGAAGTAGATGGAGAATAAAGTCGGTGCGAAAATTTTACCCCATTTTACACCATTCTTTATAGCTATCTCGTCAGGTAACTTTCCACTAAATGTTATTCGAACTCTTTAAACATGCTGATAGATGGTGGAGGCCATCCAACTAGGGTAAGAATTTTACAGAGGGCACCACAGTTGACCGAAGCAAAGGGCTTGGTTAGATCTTCCAATTCTTGGTATAAAGCTGCATTCTGCTCAGACATTTTTCCTGTTATTCCTCTTCCTGAGCGAGAGCTACATTAAGTTTTAAGGAACACTGAGGGGGACACGTATTTTTAAAGTCTATTTGAAAGAAGTGGGGGTAAAACTTTTCCTACAGTTTCAAGGAGGGTTATACTGCGGCAATTATCACATTCTGACGTACCCTTACCTTTGAATAAGGATATCAGTATACCATCAAACCAGTCTTGAGATACAGACACACCTCTTCAGCAGACGCATGCATACATACATACATACATACATACATATATTCATACATACATACATATATTCATACATACATACATATATTCATACATACATACATACATACATACATACATACATACATACATTTAATTATGACCTCCCCATTTTATGTGATCACGTTTATTTACATGCTTGTTTATGTTTGAACTATTTTACTTTCGCAGCTGCAAAAAGCCACACGGAGACTACATTCAGTGGATGCAAGGAGTGTCTGTCTTTAAGTTTAAAAGACCTCGCACAGCACATTATCTCAAAGCACAAAGGCCCAAATGGATTTAATTGTGATTTTTGCCATACTGTAATTACATCTAGTGTAAACTTCGGAAAACACATTTTAAGTCATGTCATCAATGCAGGAGTAACAGAACGTGGTAATAATGGAAACGAGAATACGTCAGAGGACGCCAAAAACCCAGAGAAAGAAGACGATGGAACATATCACTGCAATACATGTGACAAGCGCTTTTCTTCTTATTTAGATTTACAGCGGCATCTGAGTTTACACAAGAGTTATATTTGTGCCGTCTGCGATAAAGGATTTTCCCGACCAGTAGTTTTCAAAAAGCACACGCAAATGCATACACGTGAAGAAATCCGTTTGTGTGAAGCAGAGAGGGATAAACTTTATGAAGAAATTAGAGCAGCCGCCGCTGTAACTAAGGTACCTTTAGTTGAAACATTGCCTGACCCCGATCTCTCAAAGGCCTTTGAAATTTTCCCTTTGCCGGAGGACGAGGCCAGTGATACTAAGAAAAAGAAGCGGAAGAATTATACACAGAAGATGGACACTGAAAGTCAACAGCCTTTTACCAATGGAATTGAAGTGGATGGTACAGAGAAAGTGGTACTTGGCAAAAGAAGTGCTGATAAAAAAAGTATAGATGGCACCGTTGGTGGCAAGAAGAAACGTCTAAAAGTACGGAAAGAAGATAATGATGTTGAAGCCAATCGAGAAAATGAAACAATTCAGGAAAATTCAGAAGGAAAAGGTACCCTTCCTACTTATTTTAACAGTGATGCAAATAAAGTAAAAAACGAAGATGCTATTCAAGAGGTATCTCCTGATTCTAAAATTAATGAATCAGACTCTGAAATCAAAATTAATAATAATGAAGCTCAAGAACTTGGTAAAAATGAAATGGCCAATGGTGTACGAGAAAATGTGAATGTGTTGATGGATGCAGTTGAGGCAACAGTAAATGCAGACAACGATACAGTTATTCTTGTAATGTCCTCTGGTAGTGGTGAAATTGATAATGATCTCAATACGATGAAAGAAGACGATTCTGTAAAAATGGACCAGGATTTGAAGGGTATAATATCGAAAGAAAATGAAAAAGTACGACGAGGTACAAACAAACGATCAAACAGCTATAAATGTAGTAATTGCCCAGCAGAGTTTAAATCGAGGCAAGAAGCGCGGGATCACGAGCGACATACCCATAATGCTGTTTTGCCATGGCAGTGTGAGGTATGTGGTGAAGGGTTTTGGTCTTCAAGCCAGTTTAAGAAGCACAGCTCGATTGAACACAATGACAATGTTCCTTTTAAGTGCGGACATTGCGGGAAAAAGTTGTCTGGCCCAGGAATACTCCGAACACATTTGGGAATTCATACTGGCGTTCGACCATATGCTTGTCATATTTGCAATCGTGACTTCCTTACTCGTACCAACCTACAAGATCATCTTATTAAGCACGCAAACCCTCGTGGATACTGTTGTCACCTTTGCCCGAGTAAGTTTAACTTACGGACAGATTTAAGTTCACATATTCGAACAGTTCATGAGAATATTAGGCCATGGAAATGTGAACACTGTGATTATGCTTTCCCTAGGCAATCTGCACTGTTACGACATATGCGTACTCATACGGGAGAGAAGCCACACAAATGTGAGTTTTGTGGTAAAACATTTGCGCGTGTGGAGAACTGCGTGGAACATCGAAGGATACACACAGGAGAAAGACCGCATGTTTGTGAGGTTTGTGGAAAGACGTTTAAAGATTCGGGTAACTTCAGTAATCATCGGAAAATTCATAAAGATGGTTATGTTCCTAGGCGAAAAAAGAAAACTTTAGAAAACAAACAAGGTGATGAAAATGAAAAGGGTGACTTAAATACAACACCTGGAAAGGCAGCTTTAATTAAAGCCGACAAATCAGACTCCACTGATGCTGGCAAGAATTTTGGTGTGGTTGGTACGGGTGGGAAGGTAGTTGGTACAGCATTTGAAAATCTAGGCACTGCAGTTGCTGCGTTGGGTCAGGATGGCAGAGTTGCCTTTGAATCACTTGGTTCTGCAGTTGCAGCACTGATTGGAAATGGTATGCAAGGCAGTGGTGCTCAGGTTTCTGGTCCCGAAGCTGCAGCCCCAAATGTAAGCAGTTCTGAGGTTGAAGCAGCAATAAACAGTGCTTTGGTAGGAAATGACGATGGGCAAGCACACGGAGTTACTGTTGGAACGGAAAACATTGGCCTGGCAACATATCCTTCCGTGTCAGTACATGGAGTTGGTGTACCAACGGCCACTTTGCACGACATTGTTAATGCTGCTACAATGTCAGCTACTATGGTATCAAATGTGCCAGTACAAAATGAAACAGAGGTACAAGAAGCAATGACCCATTCGAATACTTTCCTTCAAATTGGCAATATTCTTTTTTCTTTGGATGTTGACAACGGATTAAAGTCATTAAATCAGGCTGGCAACATGGGAGAATTTCTTACTTTGTCATTGGCTGGTGCACAAGTCGATGGCGAGGGACATACCGTTATTACTCAGCCTCATCAAAATCTGACGTTAGCAGATCAGGATGGTGTTCAACATGTACAAATCGGAGTTCTTCAAGACAGCTCAAAGTCTGCTGAAGAAGAACAATTACAGATTCAGGCAGTTGTAGGCAGTGAGGCAGGGCAAGTAGAAATTCCAACTGATCAGGACCATATCGAACCACAAGACCAGACATTATTAACATGCGTGGTTAACGACCAGGGTCTTGTTCAACATTTAGAGGACGCGGAAAGGACTGTCGAAGCAGAGCCGAGTACAATAATAGTGAAGCAAGAAGGAGGCGAAGAAGAACAACTAAAAGAAACTGCAGTTCTTACGACGTCCACAAACGAAGCACCAGAAATTGAAGATATGCAAACAATTTTGCCAAGACCAGAATCTTGAACTTTAATGCACATTGATTTTTATCACGTAACTACGTGGATTGACATTGGGTGTGGAAATTTATGTGAACAAGAGATCTTGAACTCGATGCATTATGTTCTTCACTCGGGACACTGATTGCGGAAAGGTTTCGATAGCACACGAATAGCTTTTTGCGAGGAAATGACATCTTGTGTCTTGGTGTTTGAAGGGAAGCAAGCGCTATTAATGATTGCCATTATCAACCCAAGAATGGAAAGTATTTAAGAATTGAACTACTGCTTCATGATGTTTATAATTGTTATTATCATTCTAGTCGGAAGAATTCATAAAATTGTATTTTATTATGGCAATTCGTAGAAATTGTTTTCGGAGTTTGCCTCGGTTTCATGCTTTTTTTGTTTTTATGTTAAACCCGTTCTTATCTTTGCTTTCCAAGGTGCCAGTATTTCGACACCGTTAGGTCAAGAGAAAAGGTAGACCTAGACACGCTACCATTAAGTACCTCAGGCAATGACTAATGTTTAGTATGCGCTTTCCTGCTTTCCATCAGATTTGGTATGAAAGATCTCTTTACTTTCTTTATTCCTAAGCCCCTTTGGTAAAAATGAACAGTACCTATGCTACCTATGTAAGACATTTGACGGGTGATACTCTTCCTTAAGCTGAACTTAAGTATTTTCCCCCTAATTGCTATTTGTTGATTTGTGTAATAAAAGATTAAAATCCTTAAGTTACCATACTACTCACAAACTTTAAATTTGTTCACCTTTAAGCGAAAAGGTGACTAGAAAAAGCTATTACGTTAAAATATTTCCGTATGTCAGTTACGTACAACACACATTAGCCCGATAACTCATACTGGACACTAATTGTAATACATATTGTAATGGTGCTTTACTCAAGTAGTATTTAATTTTTATTTAGTTTTTAGGAGGCAACCCTAGCAAAGTTTATAGAGGTGAAGGTTTCTTGTGAATGTTTCAGCAGATCGGTGTGCATTGGGATGCTGCATTAAGATTTTGAAAAGAAATTCCTATCCTATAAAGACTGCCGTTTTTCTTTGACGGATTCTATTACCAGTATTATATCCAGCACCGACTAACTGTTGTGTTGTTTAGACATAATTTAAAGGCCTTTTAAGATATTGCACTTTGCCCGCGAGATGTATACCAGATCAGTTATTGGGTGTTGGTCTTACAACATTAACATTTGGTATCGTTTATATGCTTTTTTATTCCTGTGACATGTTTTTTTATAACCAGAATATTTGATCGCTTGAATTCAGCACCTTATAAAATAACCCAGACACGTTAAATACTGCTTTGCAAATACTGAAGACATTTCTAGAAGGTAATCAGATTTTATATTACACTGAAGCCGGTGTACAAACGCTAATACTTAGTACAAAAGAACCCAAGGATACATTACAGTTTTTAATTTTTTCCTCCTATGTTGTCAACTAAAGTATTAGGGCGTTGCAACAACGAATATCTGTTGCATATGATGAACCTAGGGTTCTTTTATAAGTGTGCCAAGCATTGTTGCCAACGCATCCCTAAGATTTTCCACCTATCGACAGTGTGGATGTAAGTGAAATTCTTGATACTCATATATCGATGTTTGTAGATACGTAAGAGCAGATTTCGGTATTGCCATGTGGGAACTTGCATTCACATTAAATTGCACCGGATTTGCACGGAAGGACCATCCACGTCTGCTGACATAGAAACAGCTCTTAAACCCTAGTCACTAAGAGGGAATTCATATAAGATATTTTTAGTATAATCTTAACTTGGAAGTGTCTTGAAGTGTCTGAGGGCCAAACTTTTTTCCTGCAGACTGCCAGCACCTCTGATAAAATGGGACTTCCAGTTTTCAAAAGAATAGAACCATTCGAGTTATGCTTCAAAGGGCTTTTTGTCGCATTTTATTTGTTGTGGTGATGAGATGAGATTCAGCTTGGCGTCTTGACACCTATTCTTAAGGTTTAACATGTGACTTTGTTAAGTAAAATATTGCCAGCATGATTGTTCACTTGCGTGATTTTTCGCGATGTCATTAAAACCAGAAAAATAGTGCGTGTTTGTTCTAATTAGATAGTTCTTTTTTTTATTTTGAAGACTAAATTGTAAAATAAAGCCTTGGGTTTCACTATGCAATGTGCCAAAGAAATCACTATTGAATGACAAAGGCCACTTGTTTAAGCCAGTCGGGAATAGCCATTAGAAGCATTGCACTAATGCAATACCGTACTAACAACAGTTTATACTTAATATGCTCTGCGTACTGCAGCTATTGTCAGTCTTGGCTGCACCGCACATTGTTTTGGGTTTGTAAAATACGTCCCCTTTGTCTTTAGAGGGATGTATGTACTAATCCTAATGACTATAATGGATTATTTCACATATAGGCGGAGACTTATTTTGCATTAAACATACTTAGATTTTAATCAACAGTGGGCTTAAACTAGTCACCTTGGTATTTGGCAGTTGGTATTTAAAATAAAAGGTTTGCAAATTAGGTACATATATATAGTGTGTATGTATGTGTGTGTGTGTGAGAGAGAGAGAGAGAGAGAGAGGGAGAGAGAGAGAGAGAGAGAGAGAGAGAGACAGAGAGAGAGACAGAGACAGAGAGACAGAATGTGATATTGACCGAATCAAAGTCAAGGTGTAATTTCTTTAAATGCCTGCAAATAAATGTTTGTTATGCGAAACTGTTAACAAATAATGCTAAAATATTGTTTTGTAAGCGAGTTTTGGAGTTCTTAAAAAATTCATATAAGCTAGGTTGAGTGTTATGCAAAGGAGCTAACTTTTCCATTTGAAAAAGTTTTTATGGATGGTGCTCTTTCATTTTAATAATGCGCTGAGAATTTATTCATGAATGGAGGGTTGGATATAGATATAAAATGAAAGATACCTTTACAAAGATTATTTGGTTGTGTTTACAATATTAACTTGTCATCCTGGACCAGTTTTATTTTGGCTCCTGTAGAATTCCCTCCTCGAAACATCATTGTTTGAAACTTGCCGTTTTGAAAGTTTTTTTCTATGTTGACAAATACTTAAGAACATTGTCCTAAATATCCGTATGATTTCCTCTGTTCTCCGCATTCTCAACTAATTGGTCTTAGCCCATTGAAATTAAGAATTATATTCTTAATTGATTGAAACCATCCCTGCAGTTATTAATGGATTTGTTAATACTTCATTCGAGGTTTTTTGCATATCTTGTGGGGTTTTTTTTCAATCCTGAATTCAATTGTAATAATTTGTCTGGCTCTAGCATTTGTCGATCCAATTTTGTGCAATGATATGTTTTTGAAAAACTGTACTTGAATGTATTCTTAATCTGGGTACTATTTATGTTGGAAATGATGTGCGTTAATGCGTTTTCATTGATGGTTCAGAAATAAATCATGATATAAATATGTTTCTCGTTTCTTTCTTTGATTTATTGTGGTTGAGGTTAGATAAATACATTCATACGCGCATACGTACATACTCGTGCATACATATACACACTTACACATACATATACATATTTACACACATACAGACACTTGGGTACTTACATACATACACGTATACATTCATATATATATTTATATACATGTATATATACATAATTACTCCAGGTCTGATGATTCCGTTATCATCGTATTTAATCATTGCTGTTACCATCCTTGGTTTTCTACACGTGCGCATTTATTTATTTACGCGTACCTTTTGATGCAGACTTGAACAGTTAAGATCACAAATGACAAAGGAGCGTTATTGTCATTGGTTTGATTGGATTATATGGAATGAATTGATGCCTTTGTGTACGTTTATGTGATTGATAAACCTAATCTTGAAATGCAATACACGTCCCCAGGTTTTATATTTTCTGCTTTTTATGTTACCATCCAGGTTTTGACCACATCCCGTCTGGAGTTAAGCCATTAGTCTTTAAGAAAGACTCGATGAGACCCTCTTCAAAGCCTTTGCAGCCCTCTGTTAAAGATATTTTTTATTCTGTACTCTTCAGCGTTATTAAAAGCAATCTTTCCAATGGCTTCATTACATATCTTAGGTGGATAAAAATGGAGTTCCTCTACCTTTTCTTTTGAATGTTAGTTTACCGTGAATCATTTCATCTGGACGTTTATCGTCCTTCATCTACATAATATGGCTTTTCAAGCACGTCGAGGATCTCATTGTGAATAAAAAACTTGTGGCGCTGCGTAATGTCTCTTATTTTGTTTTACCACTTTTATCCTTGTGAAAATTCACATGCCTACGGTGCACTGACCATATTTCAGAGGAATATTGAAACTACACGTGCGCCAAACGTATACTTGGCTTTTACTGGCTAATACCACGGTCTTGTTATTCCCATTTTTAAAACTTTGAATAGCAACACATGCATTCTGGATGTATAGGTGAATCAAGCCGTCTTTTAGAACTTTGCTATCAGGCAGATGAAGATGTCTACTACTTTCTTTTATATTATTGCAAACAGAGGTGAGCTGTTGGTTTCCTTTGCTATCCCCAAGTAAGGCCGAGCACATGCTCCCGGAGAACATTTAGTTTGACTGGAAGCGCAGACATTCTTTTGGGCCTCCTGGTACGGAGAGCACCAAGTCTAAAGTAGAATGGGGACCTTTCCCTGGCTTTCGTTAAATTGATTTTGAAAATGAATGCACCACATGATCCTCGTGCCTGCTTGGAAAAATTACCCCAGCAAGACAATGTTTTTGGCGTTTTTTAAAAGCGATCGACCACTGGCCCTCCCCTTCGCTCCCGCCGGTAGTTATGAATTATTTTTTTCACAATCATCAGCTGATTGTGTAAGGAAAAGAGTGGGAGCTGAAATATCATGCTTTACACAATAATCTAGTATTAGTTCTGGAATATGTGAAGTGGAGAGACCAACAATTCAGTAAATATTTTCGTGTATTTCACACATCGTCAGACCAATCTGAAAGATATAAAGAATACAACTACTCAGCTATATGACTATAATGAGAGGAAACATGACATAAGTTTATAATCAAGAATGTTCCGTGGTCAACAACAACTAGATCTTGAATGTCAGCGTCCTGCTCCGGTACTTATCCTTGGTGTTAATCTCTGGCTTCAGATCTTTTATCCAGAGTGTTTCCAATGTGAGAAGATAAGCTGCTCCTGTAGAAGTTGATTTTAGATTTCTATATCCTCATTTGATAATGTACCAGTACAATATTCTACAATGTTCGATCCGTTCATAGAACCTTCTAGAAATTTCTATTATGTTCCATGGCATTCCCGAAACTTCCACGAATTGCTGAAATGATCTATACCAAAGAGAATAAACTCTACACCATCAAGATACACTGATAAATTGATATGGTTACGTTTGGTGTTGTTCTAGTGCAGATTAAGCTTTTGAGTTGAAATTGAATTTCTGAAGTGTAAGGTACTGTTTTGAGCCGTACTGGAACTGAACCTGGGGTACTTTATTACATAGGGATCGTTCACAAATGACGTCAACCACTTTTCACCATTTTTTAACCTTCCTGCCCCCATCTTGTCAACTTTTGGATTTCTGCCCCCCCCCTCCCCCAGAGTTGACGTCGATGTTGGGCACTTTTTCCCTGAACGTTTTCTGCAAACGAAGAAAAAATATTGACACTATGTTCTTAATTTATGGGTTTCTGACTATCGGGGGGCTAGACGTTTGAAGCAGGGGTGATAAAACTACCTCCGAGTGAAACGCAAAACTTAAGAGTAAAAACAATTGTGTGATATAACTTTTTAATTGAACCTCTCTATTTTTCACACTTGCAATGGCGTCAAAAATATTCCTATCAAATTCTACTCGCGAGGTAAAATTGTCATCATCTCGGCTCTGTTCCTCTCTGCTTTACTGACATCATTTTCACTCCCATTTAAATTCCTGAACAGATGTCCGTCATTTCATCAGGCAGGTCTGTTGTTGAATGGACACAGCAGTCAACAACTATAGAGAGGGTACAGACATAGTAAAAAGGCTGTTTATAAACTCCCAAGTGAGTTAAAAGAAGGTT
Organism: Morbakka virulenta; assembly: GCA_003991215.1. Taxonomy (NCBI): domain Eukaryota; kingdom Metazoa; phylum Cnidaria; class Cubozoa; order Carybdeida; family Carukiidae; genus Morbakka; species Morbakka virulenta. Next base: position 1,047,959 of record RDPX01000107.1, on the reverse strand, counting down.
TAAGGTTTTAGAATTTTTGAATTTTTTAAAGAATGACGTCAACTTTCACCCTCCTTTCACCCCCGTACCCAAAATATTGTCAATTTCGCTCAACATTTAGGTACCCCCTCCCCCTCTAAGTAGTTGAAGTCATTAGTGCATGACCCCATACTATGATACCATTCCAGCAGGTCCCTGGTTCAAGGTGCTTTTCGTCTTTTTAAAGACCCTTACTCTGGGATTGTCACCACAAAGGACTTTCTTCCTGTCTTTTGGTCTTTGCTAGTCCTTTCTATAGATTTTAAACAAAATTGGTCTTAACACCCTTTCTTAGGGAGGCCGTCAGTGTGTGTTATTAATCTATTTTTTGACTGTGAGGTTCAAGAACAACAACAAAAGAGACCTGGGGCTTGCTCTACTTCATCTTCGTCTGCGTGAAATTCGTCTGCGTTTAACACATTCGGTGGATAACAGTGGACAACAGTCAAAATACGATTTTCGTGTAGATGATATTTTAGGCATATAGAGGGCTCTGATTACGAATATGGGATATTTACGCAGTCAATGTCCTACAACGTTCATGGGATTAGGAAGGGCAAAAAAAACAAACAAAAAAATAGTATTGCACACATTGAGAACTGCGCAATAATGAGCATCTAATAATGTTGATTACGTAATATTGGAAAAATTTTAAATGGCTGTAAAAAAATCTAATCTATAGATTTTTTTAAAATGCCACTCTGAACAGCGTGGACACCTTTGTGTCAATGTTGGTGTTTAAGCTACAGGTACAGTAATTATACTAGTACACTATCAGGGACTGGGGATAGTCTATTACTTCCTTTGTCTGTGGTTTGAAAGCCATCCTAATTGCATTGAACTCTTTCTCGCTTAAAAATGCCACCTGAAACTCGTCGTTCGTGCAAGAACTCACCAGATACCTTTGCAACATTTGTGGAAATTATACCATAGTATCTCGACCTATGTTATTATCAGAGCCTATGAAAAATACTTTGACTGAAAGTCAGTCCTGGATAAGACATAGGCTCCGCGAAATTGTTGTGTCTCATGCTTTAGTGGACTGCATCACTGGGCGAAGGGAGATAGGAAGAAGATGCCCTTCGCTGTACCTATGATCTGGCATGAACCAACTGATCATGTATCAGATTGTTATTTTTGTTTGATTCAGTTTACCCATGGAATCGCGAAAGTGAGGAGAGTCACCAGCTATACAGTAGTTAGGTCTGGCACTCGACCAGTGCAACATGATGATCACCTGCCAGTACCTGGTTCCCCACAAATGGAGGACACTCAACATTCAAGCCCCGACCCCAGCGATTCTCCATCTGGATCCTGCTTTGAACCCCATGACAGCAACGTACACCACATAACGCAATCCGAACTCAATGACCTCGCACGTGATTTGATGCTTTCCAAGCAGTGCTCAGAAATACTTGTATCAAGGCTATGGATCCAGCATGACTAGAACATGCTGGATCCATCAACGCGGATAATTGCGTTTCACACACGCAACCAAGAATCATCCAAGTTCGTCTCAATGAGAAACTCTGTATGTCACGGTGTCGATGTTGTTGTACTGACAAGCACGATGCATATCGAGTACACTCCAGACGCCTGGCGATTGTTCATTGATTCTTTGGTCACGAGTTTGAAAGCTGTACTGCTCCACAACAGGAATGTAAGTCCAACCATTCCTATCGGGCATGCTGTTGGAAGGAAACGTACGACACAATGCAAATTGTCCTTGACCTCATAAAGTACCAGGAGTACAAGTGGGCCATATGTGGCGATTTCAAGGTAACCGGACTACTGCTGGGCCTTCAGGGTGGGTATACGAAGAACAGCTGTTTCCTCTGCCTTTGGAATAGTCGAGCTGACGACCAACATTACAAGAAAAAGAACTGGCCACAGCGAGAATCCTTCGTGTCTGGAAAGCAGAACGTCAAAGCCTAGACGCTCGTGGAACCAGAACGTGTTCTGCTCCTTCCATTACATATCCCACTGGGTTTGATGAGACAGTTTCTCAAAGTAATCGATAAGGAGAGCAAAGGATTCAAGTGCATAGAAGAGAAGTTCCCTGAGATCAGTGAAGCGAAGTTGAAAGTGAGAATATTTGTTGGGCCCCTGATTAGAGATCTGATCGTGGACGAAAAATTCACAAAGCTCCTAGCTCTGAAGGAGGTGAGAACCTGGATGTCTTTCAAGGTTGTGATTGCCAACTTCCTCGGGAATACGAAGTCAGAGAACTATGTGCAATGTATCAATAATCTTCTTCGAGACTACAAGAAAATGGGCTGCCGTATGTCGTTGAAATTTCACTACCTGTACTCTCATATAGCGTTCGTCCCTGACAACCTTGGAGCAGTCAGTGACGGGTACGGCGAGCACTTTCACTAAACAATCTCGGCAATCGAGCACCGCTATCAAGGCTGCTGGGATCTTGCAATGTTGGGGAATTACTGCTGGCTCCTACAACGAGAAACCGACTGGCATCCACAACGGAAAAGCAAGCCGTTTTTTCGAACTTTGACTTTTTGTTGAATTATATCCTTGTACTATACATGCTGCAACTGGCTATCGATGTGTGATTATTGCCTATAATTACTGAAGTAGTTTGTATAATGTTGTACTACTTTGTATCTTGACTTGCATTTACAATATGGTGGGTTGTTAAAGTCAAAGTTTGAATTCAATATATTTTTACATGTATTGTACACGCACGTAAATGTACATGTTTCATTGAAACAGATAAGTTTACACGACGGAAGTATGTCAAAGAACATCAAGTTTACGTATCGACCGCTAGATGTCGCTAATGTAAACGACATAAACATTGGATAGAACATCCCTAGACACTTTGAGCATCTCACAACGCCCAAGGCAATATGTCAACATATGCCCAAAATGTGTCATTACCTAATTTCAAAATTATTGCATAACACGGAAACCACACCATAGATATATTTTTTTCTTCCAGATTCGGAATCAGCACCCCCAAATTGCCCAGAAAATCAATAAGACATTAAAATCGCAGAAAACGTTTGAAAAAGTGTTGTCCAGTGTAATCCCAGTAACTAGTAGTGTGTTGCGGGGTCTGAATTGGAAAAAAAATTAAATACAATGTCTTCGGTTATAGTGGCTTGTTCTGTTTCGGCAGTTGATAATACGTGCTGGAATCGAAGCTTAAAAAGTGATCACGGTCAGGATTGATCTTTACGTGATATTTATGTTTCCCCCTTTGCGCTTTCCATTCCCTTCTTGCTTTCCACCCTTGTAAGCAGCTATCCAGGAAAATGGTTTTTGCTGGTGAACTCATTGTTTGGTCTTTGAAACTGTGGCTAGGCTTTTCTGCTTGTGTTACAAAAGTTGGTATTTACTACAACATTGCCATATATGATAACTACTCTCCCGTCTGTGGCATCGATAAATTTTTTCCCAGTAGTGGCTGTGTTTTCCCAAAAAAGGTTTGCCTCGACGAGTTTTGTATGAGCCCTCTCGGTCGGTAGAAGTCCATGAAAGCAACAGAAACAGAGACCAAAATAGACGAAGCAAGGGTATTGAAATTTCATGTTGGTGGGATGCGAAAAGACCACGTGATCCAGAATAACTTGTTGAGGGCTATCCGAATTATTCGTACACATATTAAAAATATATGTAATTTTTGCCTTTTAATATGTTTTTATGAGTTTGGGAGACCTGGGAAACGAATTTCACAACTGAAATCCCATTGTATTGACATGCTATTCTGTCTGGATATAATAACATGGTATTACAGGCAGTGGATTTTTGCTGAGGGCTCTAAATCTCAGAAAATCTGGACAGAGCATGTATAGTAGTAGCATGTATGGTAGTATATATATACATAGTATATATAGAGAGACTGAGTGGGGGCAATGAGAGTGCTGAGGCTCACACATTGATCGCACGTGGGCGAAGTCTTGTCAGAGCATCTAGGGGATCTGGGTATCAGCCTCTTTTCCCTTCCTCTTGGCTGATATTTGGCGCGAATAACAAAGTTAATGGCGGATGTGACTGGCATTTAAGTAATCATATACTTAAAGCAGCTTTTATGACCTGATAGGGCTGGGGTTTTGGCTGTTTTAATCTGTTTTTGTTGCAGATAAGCAACGGGACTTACAAATGGCCTACAACTACGTTGTAACGGCGGAAAAGCCGACAAGCGTAAATGCAGCAGTAACGGGAAACTTTACAAGTCCGGATGACCTTAACCTTATTATTGGAAAGACTACTAGACTAGAGATTCACGTGGTTACTCCCGAAGGGCTAAAGCCAGTACTAGATGTCGGTATTTACGGCAGAATAGCTGTTTTGGAGCTTTTCAGACCAGCGGTATGAACTCTTTTGTTACGAAATACAATAGCGAAATTCATTTGTGTACACTGGGACCATCACGACAATATAAATGACCAGTTATTGAATGCATTACAAATCAAATATAAGCAATGCAAGATCTTCTGCCATGTAATACCTTCTTTTATCCTGGCATGTTTGGCAATGTCGGAAGATTTTTTACTAGGTCTATTTTCTTACTGCCTTACTTAATTTAGGGATTTAAGGCTATTTCCCTGGGTTTAATTAATCCTTCTTTTCGCCTTCTCTTTGACTTTGACATTCTCTCTCCCTCTCCCTCTCCCTCCCCCCCCCCTCTCTCTCTCTCTCTCTCTCTCTCTCTCTCTCCCTCTCCCCCTGTTACACACACACAAATATATATACACACACACACACTATATATATATATATATATATATATATATATATATATATATATATATATATATATATATATATATATGGTTTTAACGTCACTTTCTATTGGGGCTCAAACGGTCCCCTTGGATATAATTAGACTAGATATGATTAGATTTTATATGATAGATGAGGTTTTATTTGATATGATCAGGAGGAAAAAGAGGATCCAAATAAGGTATTTCATATATATATTTCATATATATATTTCATATATATATTTCATATATATATTTCATATATATATTATGAAGTACCTTATTTGCATCCTCTTTTTAGCCAGTTATAACTACAGCTTCTTTTGAATTTGATTGGTACCCAGTTAGTATTATACACTAGGAAATATAGACCATATGCAATTAAAAGTTTCCCAGATTCAGCAGTACAAGGAGAAAAAAAAAGCATCTAGATTTTAAAAGCTATGACAAATCATAGTTATTTTTTATTTGATTCTCCTGTTTCACTTTAGAATGAAAAGAAAGATTTACTGCTTGTATTAACAGAAAGGTATAGAGTTGCCATATTAGAATATCATGAAAAAGAGGGAGAAATACACACCAGAGCTTATGGAGATGTCCAGGTATACTGTTTGTGTTAATCAATTTTTATTTGCTTAAGTTATGCACATTTTTTAAAAGACCAATTTGTTAGGAGAGGAATAGCAAATGAGTTAAATAAATTGCCATAATTGGTAGGTATTTACTGATTTGACCATTGCTACAATGTATCACTTTAGAAATAGTATTTAAAGAGTAGTTTATTGTCATCAGATAACTCAAGAATAGCTTTTTTATGGTCTTCTTTTCATAGATATGTTTACAAAAAAACAATTAAGCTAGATTGTATTATGTACAGATAGTCCTTTATATGTCAATGGCATGCTGGAGAACAAGGGTCTATGGTCAATATTCTAAGGCCTTGCTATGGGTACAGAAAATGAAGGAAAGTAACCTTGAAAAGTAAACACCATTAGATTGTGGAGGAAATTTGTTTGGTCTCCAAATTAATTGTCCAGGTGATTCTGTGTTTATTAACAGAAGTCCAGTTATTTATAACTTTTTTATAGCCATAATCACCAAAATTAGTGGCTTCCAATTTATTGCATTATTTATTATTCCATCATTGTAATTCTACCATATTTTTTTATTATTTGCCATTCCTCCAAACAGTTGTAACTAATGAGAAGCATCTCCTTGCCCTTTCCAAACTACCATTGAAAAAATATCCTTTGCATCTGCACTTGAAACTGTTTTTGACTAGATATAAATAAAGTACTTATGTAAGTGAAAATATTAAAATATTGTTAGAGAGATTTTTGGTATAGAAGGTTTTCTTATTTTATTGCTTATGTGTAAGCTTTATTTTGAAATGTGTACCCAAGGGACTTTAATTTAAAAACTATGAATACCTAAAGTAAAATAAAAAGATAAATTATTGAAATATTGTAAAGAAATTAATGATTATTTTTCAAACAACATCAAAAGTGAAAACCCTATGCTTTAATAAAGCATTAATAATAGCATTAATAATAGCATTATGACATTCTTTATTATCAGTTTTGTAGCTGAAATTTGAAATTGAAACTGTATCTGCCTTTAACTTTAGGAAAGTGAAAGCTTTTCTGTTTACATCAGGATGGTCATTTATTGTTTAGCAGAGCTGAACCCCAACCAATGTGACTTGAATTGACAAGGAACAAATGTTATGTTTCCATATAGTATTTTAGATCAAGGGATAATAGATCACAAATGTACAAATCATCCTGACAGGTTCTGTTATATATGTGGTAATTTGATTCTTTTTGGTTACCTTGCAAAAATAACTGATTTTGTGAAGAAGGCATATCATGCTTACTCTGGAGTTAAGCTTGGGGATCAAGACAAGCCTTTAAAACTTTGTAGGCCTGTGAAATTGAAGCTGCAAAGAAAATTAGGAAATTTTCATTTAATTTTTATGATATTTTTATAGAAAGGTACCAATTTATAGAATATGCTTATTTAAATAGGACTCTCTATTTTTGAGGCTGGTGGGAGGAATAAGTTTTGAGTAATCTAAGGACACATACTATGGTGAGCACTTCATAGCAGACACTACCTTCCAGAAGGCAATTCTATGCAGAACGTCCTTTAGGTGGGCAGTTTTTACCAGACCCTCATGTAGTAGATTCATAATAGCATATAGCCCTGTATAGTGGACACTTCGAGGCTGACAACTCCCTGTAGTTGAGATAGTCTATTGCCATTAAAAGTTATTTTACTGTATCAACTGTTTTTTTCATGTAGGTATAAGTGTTAAGATAAATGGAGTTTCTTTTGCCAAATTGCCTTTTGCCTATTTATGAGAGAAGCCTCCTTTTTGGTCAGGGTGCTTATTGGAAAAATGTGTTTTTTGAATTAACCAATGCTTTCTGGAAAAGTTGTTGTAATTTTAATCTGTCAATTTTCTATTAATTGAAAGCAATTAAAATGAAAAGAAGTCAAAAGTGACCCTTTTGAGACACTTTGATTGAAGACAAAAATTATCATGGTAGTGAGCATTTGAAATCAGTAACATTTAATGCTGCAAGACCTTACTCTAGTTATGACTCACTTTTGATAATATAGGATCGTATTGGAAGACCATCAGACACTGGAATGACAGCTATCATTGATCCACAATGTCGAATGATTGGTTTAAGACTTTATGATGGACTTTTTAAAGTCATTCCATTGGATCTTGGAGCAAGCACGGAGCTAAAAGCATTCAATATCAGGTGTGTTTATAATTGTGTTTACAGTCTTGCTTCACAATGTTTGTATGGGAGGACACAATTATGTTGACATAAATTTTTGTCAATGTTATTCTGTAATAAAAATGAAAATTGAAATGACATTTTACTTGAAGCAAATATAAACAATTATATTTGAAATTATGTTTGAAATACTGATCCAATCTCTCTTTGATGTATTGAAAAAAGCTTGGTACAGTACTCCTCCCCAATAATGGCCCTCCCAATAGCAGTAAGCTCCCATTAACAAACACTTGACTGTCCCTGTAACTTTTTTCTTGTATATTGCATCATATCACCCCTCCAAATAGTGGTTCCCCCCAAACCCAAATAACGAACACCACACCTTTCCCCTATGTGACCTTGCCCCCAAATAATGGCTTGTCATTAATTGTTGTGAATTCACTCCTTTCTTGTGTTACTTCAAATTACATGATAGTGGTGTGTCAAGTTAGTACATTATGACTAATGAGATTTCATCTGTGATGCAATTTGTTCTTAAAGATGTGTGCAGCTCATTTAATTCACATGTACATGTAATTTTGCTCCTAATGATGAGTGAAGCTATGCGAATAATCAGTGAGACATTTGTAGGCTCAGTGGGTGCTTTGCATTTTCAACCTCATTCCCAGACTCTTCCTGTGTCAACATTTAATTTTTGGCCTACTGCATGAACATCAACAACAAAGATTATTTTAAGCCAAGATGTCCAATCATAGGTGTTTGATACTAAAACAGAAGATTAAAGTTATTAAATTAAAAAAAGAAAATCGAGATCTTTCTCTTACACAACTGAGTAAAAAGTTTAAAGTTGGAAAAACACAAATACAAAGTGTGTTAAGTTCTCGAGCTGATATTTTACGCCTGTGGGAATCGGGAGAAGGAAGAGCACCTCAAGAACAGTTTAAAATTAGGAAAGCAACATATGACAACGTGAATGACACTGTTTGGAAGTAGTTCAGAAAAGCATGTTGTAACAACATCCCTCTTTCCGGAAAACTTGTCCAGGAAGAGGCAAAGAAAGTTGTGCTGAGAATCGGCTATACAAACTTCACTGCATCAAATGGCCAGTTATGCAAGTGAAAATGGCGGCACAACATTCATCTAAGTGTTCTCACAGGTGAAGCTGCCCATGTTAACAATGACATGGTTGAGGACTGGACAAAACGATTACCATCTATCTGTGACGGTTATAGCTATATTAAACGCTGATGAGACAGGTCTGTATTTTTGAGCACTTCCAACCATATCTCTGACAGAGAAGTCAGAGAGAAGTAAAGACAGTAAAAAGGCAAAAGAGAGAGTCACTATCTTGTTGTGTTGCTCAGCAGCTGGAGAGAAGCTGACACCGTTTATAATTTGGAAAAGTCAATGGTGCACTGTTTTCGAGGTGGAGAGGGAATACTTCCTGTGAAGTATGCTGCAAACAAGAAAGCCTAGATGACAGGTGAACTTTTTATGGCTGCAAAAGATAAATGATTCCATGAAGTTACAGTCCCAGAATATTTTGATGTTTGTGGATAACTGCACCACTCATCCAGACATTCAATTATCGAACATCAAGCTCTATTTCCTGCCACCCAACACTACAAGCATACTGCCACCATACAATGTGGATATAATCCAAGCAGTGAAGCTGACCTACCGCAAAAGTCAGTTGATGCGGGTTCTCAGTGATATCAATGCTGGCAAATCTGCACCCAACATGAAAACAATCAACTTACTAGATGCTATTATGTGGATAAAGCATGCTTGGGACTCTCTGGCTGCTTCGACAATCCAGAAGTGTTTTTGTAAGCGTGGGTTCATGGAAAAGACATCTGAGGATACCTCAGCACCCATTCTGGCTCTGATGGATGGGCAGCGAGCACTGCAAAATGAAGAGAATATGTCATTAGAACAGTATTGTGTTGTGGACAATAACACTGAAGTTGTTGAAATCCTGGAGGAAGCTTGCACACCGACATTGTCATGCATTCCGATTGAGAGTGATATAGAAGAGGATGAGCTTAATCTTAAAGTACCACCAACAACAACCAGAAAGGAAGCACCAGAGGGCATTACAAAGTGTGTTGACTCTGCTGTCCAAAGTGAGACAAATAATTGAAGCATGCACCACAACTGTTGCACAAAAGCAATTGTGGATGACTGACTTTTTTCTGAAAAGCTAATCAAGCTTGCTTATTGTTCATGTTACATGCAGCCGATATCTTCACCTGCGCAGAAAATTGTAATTGTTTTTCCTTTGAAATTAACCCTCATTTTTGGAGTATTTAGTTGACTATAACATGTATCAGTTTTTTTCATATACATGTAAAAAAAACAGAAAAAAACAATGTCAAATATCATTCCCCCCAAATAATGGCTCCCTCCCAATAACAAACACTTCCACTTCCTAGCAAGGGTGTTCATTATTGGGGAGGACTACTGTATACTTTTTATTTTTTTATAACTAGAACATGTTAGGTGCATGTTAGATCCACATTAAACCTTTCAAAAGTTTCTTGTTTTTACCCTGTCTGGTGCTGCACTTGGTATCTTACACCAATTTTTTTCAGACAGTGACTTTACCAGCACTTATTACTAAAATACAAAGAAACCATGTCACTTTTATTTGTATATATATTGTTCATATTGAATCAGATGATTCATGTAGATGGGTACCTACTGAAAGACTAGACTGGCTCAATGGAACTCATAGTGTGGTTGTTTGCTTCTGTAGTGTTCGTGTATTTTACATGACATTGAGACTGATTGTTATTGTATAATTTGATTCGGTATTGTTTGTAATGGGTTTGGTCTGTTATGTCTGCTCATGTCAGTTTTGCCATTCCAATAAAAAATGTCGTTCAGTTAGCTGCTTGTTTTTGATGTATTGATTGAACCTAATGCATAAATATAACAGTGGCAACGAGGATAGGATTCGAACCCGTGCAGGCAGCTTCATATGTAATGACTTTATTTATGAAAGAAGGAAAGTCCTTGAATATGTTGGAATTGAAGCCATTTGGTTGGATACCATAATTGACCCCTTTTCTTGTTTGTTTTATTTTTAGCCCCCATATTCTTCTTGACACTGATAAAATTTGTAAACATAATTGATGATTCATTCTGCAAGAAAAACAAATCTCCAATTGATAGGAGCTTGAACTGTGATTATCTTGGTCAGGATGATCATAACAAAATAAAAGAAATCTTAGAAAGAAACTGACCTCCACAGTTAATTAAACAGCCAACAAGGCTCACTGAATACTCCAAAATACTCATTGATATCATTGAAACCACATCAGTCAGTGATCATAATGTTTTTGGTATTAATAGAAAAATGCACACACAGAAATACAAAGCACATAAAATTAGGGCAAAGGAGTTTTCTAAATATGCCCCTGTAGATTTTTGCTAGATCTCTTATGTACAGCTTTGGGAATGTCTCTCATCAAACTCCAGTGGTAGTCTGCAGTCATCTTCAAATCCCATTGAACTTGGTAACATTCTTTCATTATTTTAATGTCTTGATGAAAGCATCCCCCTTACTCCTTGCTCACTTCTCTCATATTTTCTGAAAACTTGATCTTGATACTCATTCTGGATCCATGTACTTGTAAAGTCAAGAGCAGCTTTTGACAAGTTTTTGATAGTTGTCCCTATTCTTGTTCCCTAAAAGGTTCTGCACTACATTAGGAAAAGCATTCCTGTTCCTTCTTCCAAACTTATTGATGAAAGGAAGTGTGATCACTGAGTAATGTTCATATTTAAGGCCCATGAAAAATTGAATCCCTTTTCTTCCCATCAACAAGAAAAGTTGAGGATATATATCTGATTCTCCACTATCCTCAGGACCTTTGATGGATTCCCTTATAATACCACATTTTATGTGTAGAGGAGGAAGGACATTGCTTTTCCTGTAAACCAGAGGATCATTAATGGTACTCTTATCACCAAGCATCAAACTATGTCAGGATTGCTAATTCATTTTCACCCAATGGTCTGCTTTAGCCCTGTTACCTAATTGACACAAAAACAGGGATATCCTGTGTAGCTTCCTTGCTGGCACAATAGGAAGTTTACCATTTTCAAATCAACATAAATCAACCATTCATGAACATGGTACTGCAATCTCTCCAGATAAGTCTAAATGTTTTCTTATTCTTTAATTTGTACAGAGTATTGTATTGGAATTAAACTAAACTTGTTTCAGTTATGAAAAAGAATACATTTGAAGCCTCTTTTGGCACTGTCAATAAAAAGTGTCCAATAGTTACTATCATATGCTGGTCCTCTTGGGAGAAGAAGGCCTGTAAACATCATTACAAGAAATAAGCTGGTTGTATGAAGAAAAGTACTTCTGAAGTTGCTCTTCTCTGTTGTGATAAAAGTTGGCATTTCTGCAAGCTTTTAAGAGCCATTTCTCTTTAAGTCTTTAAGCTAACAATTCAATAAACTTGAAAATTTTAGATCTCAGACTGGTTTATTCAATTTTGACTGAGTAAAGAATGAGTGGTTTTCCCAACCTTCACCAGCTTGAAAATGTCACTATCTTCATTTTATCAGTAGAAGCAGATGAATTTCAGCCCACATCCTCAATCTGAGTTTTTCTCATTGATATGTAAACACTGACAAAGCAGAAGTTGCAGTTATCTGTATGATTTGTTGGTTCTCTCCAAATCATAGGCACCCTAAATTGAAGTCTACCATTCCTTAATAATCTTGAAAATTGAAAAAAGTGCTTTGCTGACTTTGGTCTTGACTGAGTTCATTGGTCTGCGCTTAACCATGGTATATGGTCCGTTATTAAGGTGCTCCTGGCATTTCTGGATGTAATCAGCTTTGTTGAGGATGACAGTTGCACGCCCTTTGTCGGCCAGTAGGATGGAGATCAAATTATCATTCTTTAAGGCTTTGATGGCACATTGTTCCCTTTTCGTGATGTTGTCAATGGGTACTTTGGAAGATTGAAGGGTGAGGCTTGTCTTTGCTCTAATTGTGTCTGCTTCACTTTTAGGAGGGTCTTTTACTGCTGTTTCCACTATTGAGACAATCTCTTGCAGGGATGACTTTGGGAGTAACAGAAAAGTTCAAACGTTTAATAAGAAGGGATTCCTCTGTTGATGACAGTGTTTGACTAGACAGGTTAACAATCCAATTAGATTTGTTTTTGGGTTTTGGTACTATTGGTAACTTTTGTTTCAAGTTCTCGAACTTCTTTTGGTGTCTTTCCCTGGTAGAGTGTAATCTTTGTATGTGAGTGTTATCCACTGATGACATTAATTCCAGACATTCGGGAAGCTGAATTTTTCCTTTCAACCAAACTAAGCACTGATCACTTCCTGAATATTTCAGCAATAACCAAGGATGTTGGGGCTCCCATTGGTACACTGTTGGTTTGTGTGTAGATGTCATTGTTGAAGAGGAAGCATGTGTTGGTGAGAAGTACTCGCGGTAGGTCCAGGATATCTGAAGGTTTCAGTGTGGTTCTTGATGGCAATGAATCATCATGTTTAAGAAGGTCCTCTACAATTTGTAAGGTGTCGTCAATGGGGATGCTTGTATATAATGATGTGACATCAAAGGAGACCAAGATTTCATCTTCTTGGATTCTTTGGTGTGTAATGAAGGCAGCAAAGTCAGTGCTGTTGTTACAGTGGTGTGGATTCATCTTTGTGTAGGGACACAGAAGGTCAGCTATGTAACGTGAAAGTGAGTGAAGCAGACTTCCAGAGTAANGAGCACCTAAGATGAGCCCTCCAACAACAAAACATTCAATGCTCCTTCTTCACTACATCCGCCTTAAGGAAGATCCTCTCAAAACCAAAAGACCCAGTTCCACTTGATGAAAGGAACAACATAGTCTACAGACTACAATGTAAGGACTGTCCTGCCTCCTACATAGGTGAATCAAAGCGTTCCTTGGGTCAAAGAGAAAAAGAACACAAGGGTGCTGTTCAGAAAGGTGACGCCAAGAATCATGAAATAGCTGAACACTGCTGGACACAGGATCATACCTTTGACTGGGAAAATAAAAGAATCATAGACAAAGAAATCAACACAATAATAAGAAAAATAAAAGAAACAATCCATTCCTTGCAATGCAGCAATCACATCAACAGTATATCCTACACCCTTCCAGTAATATGGCTTCCAGCACTGAAGAAAGAAACACAACAAACACAACATAGGTATGGCACCACTTCCCGAAACAACTCCAGCCCTGTCTACACTCATGTCCGCACTACCAAAGTATAAAATAGCCATCTCTAATCATTTCAGTAGCCTGACGATGGGAGAAGTATCTCTCAAAACATAGCTCAGAAAAAGCTTACGACTCATGACATGATAAAGCTCTTACATCTACCATTCCTTCTTTGAGACTAGGATTGCATAGTTTGCAGGCAAGTTTTGCACCATTGCGAGGGGCCAAACTTTTGTCCTTGTCTCCAGGTGGTACTTTCAGGTAAGGTTAGTGAGTAAGTTAGTGAGGTACACTTTCTTAACAGAATTCATGATGGTTTCTTTGACTTTTCAAAGTAAAGTTTCTGCAGATGTAGCAAAATATATCTTGGTCATTGTAGCACTTCTGTCTTTGAACTATTAAACCATTGGCTATGTTATCAGTTTTCACCAGCAGAAAATAAAAAAAAAGAGTAGGCAGACACATTGGAAATTGAAAACAACTTATCTAAATTAACCATTGTGTGATTGAGGAAATGTGAGATCAGATTTGGATTCAACTCCTCAAAGTTAGACAAAAACAGTTTAAATGTTCCATTCCAGATTAAAAAGAAATATTTTTGTAGTCAAGTGGTATTTTCCCTGTTGGACATACACCTTTGAAATAAGGATTAAGAAAATCTGATAAGCAGCTACTTCTGATATTTTAAGGGATGTTTGCTTGCCACAAATTTATTACCTTCCATGTTCAGATAAACTACTTTGCCTTTGGATTCCCTCTGGGCACTTGTACTGATTTGTACACTCCCTTGCCTATTTTATTGATGACAACCCCCCTCCCCAGTACAACATACACCTTCATTAAACCCTTTAAATCCTCTTTCATGCCTCAAACATTTACCTACAATTTTCTGCTCCTTTTTATTACTTTGCATGTTCAGCTTACAATTTTGGAGCAGAAATATTTTCTAAGGTAAACTGGTTGCCTTTTGATGCTCTGTGGGTGCATGGTATGAAGCCAGGTATGTGGGTGGGACCTCGTAACGTTTGATCATTAGAATAAAACAACATGTACCCAGTATTTAAGAGAATAACATTTTGTAACTTGAGTTAAACCAAAAAGCAGTATATCCAAGAATATATGCTATAGCACAGTATCTACTGCTAAACCATAAATGTATGAAAATTTGTAGTTAAAACAGCTCAAAGTAATTGCCAGAGCTAAGGTCTACTTTCTATTTGGAACCATTAGATGCAATTCATATTCAGCTTTTATCACCTCCTCTTTGTAGACAAAAAAATTTGTATAGTCTTTAATTGTTTTAGACAGCCAGTCACAAAATGTGGTGTGTTTTCAACAGTCCTTTTGTTTGTTTTTCTTAGCCAAGCACAGAAAAATTAGCAGGCTTTCTTGATCCTCTTTTTGTTTTTTAGTATTAATATAAACAGACTTTAGTTTAGTTTTCTTATCCTGGGCTTTTGGTCCAATCAAGTGCCAGGTAAATAGCTGGCATTCAACTGGAATAGCACTAATCATATATATATATATATATATATATATATATATATATATAATTGTAAGCTTTCCAATATAGAGTAAAAACATATTTGGACAAAATTTAGTAGCACCCTAAAGTTCCATGTTTCTTCAACAAGTATCAAGTATCAAACTACAAATAAATGCATATGTATGTATGTATGTATGTATGTATGTATGTATGTATGTATGTATCTGTCTATCTGTCTTTCTATCTATCTATCTTTCTGTCTATCTATCTATCTATCGATATATATATATATATATATATATATATATGATTTTGCATGAAATAAAGAAAAAACAATGTTTTTATTAATTAACTTAATCATTATATTAAGTACTATTTATGTACACTTAAAAACTGGTATTACCCCATACATTCATATATTAGAAATGTACTTCATTAAACATACACACATTATACACACATTACTATGTATATGTATATAGGTACATATACATATACATATTACTGACATAACTGGTACTCATTATTTTTCTTGTTATTTGTGCAGTTTTGAAAAGAGTAAACATTTGAAGCTTTACCCAAGGATAATTGCAGTACAATGGCACTAACCACAAAGTGGTGAAAGCTGTGGGAAAAGTGGGAAAAGTCATAAAATCTTACAAAAAGGCCATTGTTTGGCACCAGCAAAGACATCTAACCATTTTTTCCTCACTGATCCAATGCAGTCCTTCAAAATAGCATTGGCCAAGATAAAAAAAATAAAAAAAGCCCCAAAACTAAATAAAAGCAACAACAAAATGAATTTAAAATCATGCCAGGGTTAGTTTATCCAGAGTTTTTCTGTGGTTCACAGTAAGCTGTGGTTTATGAACCAACAGATTAGAAGTTTAAATTGATGTTTACATGCTTTAGTGTAGCTCAGCTCAGACAATGACACGTAGGTGGCTAGAATGACTTGATCAGTTCCAGCTAATATTGCAATAATGGCATAATCTCAGCATTGTTATTTTATCCAATTAGCAATTAGAGGCTCCTATATAAATATTTATGTGATGATACAATTTGTTCATTAATAATCTTTTCTTTAAAATTTTATCATTATATTAGGATTGAAGAACTGCAAGTGATAGACATCCAATTTCTCCATGGCTGCCAAATACCCACAGTTGTGTTTGTCTATGAGGTAATTGTTTTTTTAAGTTATCATTGTTATGTACTTGAACTGCATACCAAAAAATGTTCATACACAAGAACAGGATAATGTGATGTTACAGGCCTGTATTGCTTGTGGAGGTAGAGATCATATTTATTTTTTATTCATATTTCATATGTAAGGTGTTAAAGATCTAGCATTGACCCTAAGATACAAAAGGCTACGTTGGTACGGGCATGTTTCACAGAATGAAGGTAGCGTCAAGCAAGCCTACAATATGGATGTTGGCAAATGCAGTCATAAAAGACCAAGGAAAACTTGGAACAATCTGGTTTGTCAAGACAGGAAAGCATGGAAAATGACCAATGTGGATACATTGTTGAAAATGTGGTGGAGAAAAAATCTTATGGCATGTTATCACCACTTGGAACCCACTATGTGGGGAATATGACATGCAAAACGAATGATGATTATGATTATGATTATGATGATGATGATGATGATGATGATGATGATGATGATGATGATGATATAAAACAACAGACAGGACAATGCCTATGGATATCAAGAAAAGAGCTTTTTTTGACTGCTTTATGAACTCCAGATTTGATGTTTTCATACAGTTCCACAGGCTCCATATTATCATTATCTACCAGAAGAGCGAACCTATTTTTCAAATCAACTTAAAAGGTCTCTTGCCTCATTCTATCACTTACCTGGTCTAAGTTGATTTGAGCCTGTTTTGACTCCTTCTTTGGCCATGTGAAAGAAACTCATTCTCACATTTGCTCTGACCATTGATAGAATTGTCTGGTACATTAAGGCCTAAAGTATTTTGTCTGTTACGGGATTTGGGTGACAAGATAAAATCAATTTGGTTGGTGATGTCCCAAGTGTTGAATTTTCATTACTAGAAAAAAGGGTTTGTGACTATTAGGTCATTTTGGGTGCAAAATTCTTCCCACATTTGACCCCTGGGATTACAAGCCCCAATGGTAATCTGGCCTATTGCATCTGGAAAACTTGAATTCAGGTTGCTTATCATAAAGTTATAGTCACCCATGATGAATAAATGAATTGACTTGTCAAAGGAGCTGTGATTGATAAGAGACTCAGTTTGTCACAGGTTTCAACCAATGTAAAATATCAATAGATGTTAAGGTTTTGAAATAGTGACTCCATATGTGTTGAAGGGTTAGTAATTTTTACTGTGGCAGTATAGATGCACCTGTCAAACACTTTTATGGTTAATAATGCTTTTAGAACTAAGCTTTGATTTCATATTGTGGTTGGCTCATATATTTATTTCCATGCAGGATACTCATGGACGTCATGTGAAAACTTATGAAATTTCAATGCGAGACAAAGAGTTTACAAAAGGACCATGGGAACAAGATAATGTTGAGTCAGAGGCATGCATGGTTGTTGCAGGTAACGATTATATTGTTTTGATATTTTTTAATTTAAGGAATAGTAAGTTCAGAAACTTCACAAGAGAACTTTTGTTTTTTCGCTTTGGGCAGAGTAAAATGTATTTGCAAATAATAATTGCCTATTTTTCTGTTTTGCTTTGGTCAGGATAAGCCCTTGCAAAAGTTTAAAGCCCTTAAGTACCTGTTTTCCGGAATACTCTTACTGATAGTGAGCAATAATTTTTGCTTATTTCAAAACTTATTCTTTTGAGGAAATTGGACCCAGAAAGCTTTTTGAAAGAGAAACTGCTTGTGACAGGGCTCTAAGGCATCTAAAAGTTAAGAGCTACAAGAATTGGGGATAAAATAAACCACGTATGTTCAGTGGAAGATCCAGCTGCAAGATACTGTAATTTCTCAAATGGAAGCTGCAGCTTCTATTTTTTTTCAAAAGTGCAGCTTCTATTTTTTTCAAAAGTGCAGCTTGTATTCGAGGCTGGCTTTTATTTACTTATGAAACCATTGTGTTGCATTCGAATTTGATTGAAGCTTGAAACATTTGAATTGGCTTGAAACTGTGTGACGTGTTTTTGAATTCCATACTTGTGTTAGTGTCTGAATATTTCACAGTGGCAGAAACAAGCAAGAAAAAGTGTTATGATTTTGAATTTAAGCAAGATGTGACCAAACATGTATAGGAAAAGAGCTATTGAGAAGCAGCTAAAAATACACTCAGTTGATGCAAGTGTGGTATAGAGATGGAGAGAAAGCTATGCACACAAGTTATTTACCCACAACAGGTCCCCAAAAGGAACTTTTGGGGACCAAAAAAGCCTGGACTGAGAGATTTAGAGGAATATTTCCTAGATAGGATAATCCACGAAGGAGAGAGACCACTTGCATGTTCCTTGCAAACTTATAACTATTTAGCCTTTAGAACTTGCTGAAAACCATAGAAAAAAGGACTTTCAGGAAAGCAGAGGTAAGTTACTGAAGTTTTTAGAACATGGTAGTTTGTTAAAAAGAAAATGCACAATTACAGGTCAGTCAGTATCGAAAGATGTTCTGTAAAAATAGCCAACTTCATAAAATTTTGTGAGAAACAGTAACAAAAGTTTTTCTTTTCACTAGCTGATATTACTAACAAGGATGAAGCTACCATTTGGACAGGTATGCCAAGTGAAACAACAATTAAAACGAATTATTCCGGATTCATCCCGAATCAAAACGACTCGTCATGAAAAATAACATATCAGTGTTTGCTTGGCTGTCAAGGCAGATGGCACAAAGGTCAAGCCATTTGTTGTTTTACCCTGCGCAAAAGTTAAACCGAACGTTACTGCAACTAATGGAACCAATGTAAAGTATTCAAAGAATTGATTGATGAACGATGAATTTTCAATGAGTAAATGAAGTATGGGTCTCCTTAGCATTTGAGCAAAGGTTTTTAGAATGGGGTTCCTTCAAACATAATATCTCTGAAGAAATGAAGAAAAACTGCCAAAAATATGACATGATGGGTGTTATTTGTGGAGGCTGTACAAGGTTCCTACAACTACTTGGCGTTTCATTCAATATGATCGTTTTTAATTCCACGAAATTTTTGGATTAACTTCTCACTGGTGAACATATGCCTTACCCCAGACTGTTTTTACTAATGTTTTTTACTAATCTCCTTGGTTAAGCGACCTTTCCACACCACCCATGAATAATTATCCCTGCCATCTGCAATTAAAACTTTTTTTAAGAGAAAGAATATAAATAAAATCTCTTTTGGAAATAAAAATATAAAAATATTATTAGAAGGTTTCTAGGTATAAAACGTTTTCTAATTTTATTGTGTGCATGTAAGCATGTACCTAGAACTTTTTATTAAGGAAATAAGATTTTTTGGCCCTCTGTATTGACTGAAATTATATTATTTTCCCATTGCTAAGGAAAGGCCTGAAAGATATGCTATTTGTTTGCATGCTTTTTGTACTGGAAATTCCAAAAGTTAGCAAGAATTTTTATGCTGTTAAATTTGAAACCTTCTGTTAACTTATTGTTTGCTTCAAACATTAACTTTTGTATCCTTCTCTGTCTCTTTCTTGCATTTTTTCCTCTTCCTCTTGGTTTCCCTTCTTTTCTATTTTCTTTACCTCTTTTATCTCTCCTCTCTTCGTCTCTTGCCTTCTTTTCCTCCTCCAGCTCTTCCACTCCCACTTTCGTCTCCTTTTCCTTATTTCTCACTCACGTTCACCTTCCTCTTCCTTTCTTTTCTTTCACTCATTTATTGTTCCTTTTCATGCACCCCTAATTGTTTCTCATTCCATTTTATGTATCTCCCAATTGCCTTAGCTTTGTTCAGAGGCCATTACAGAAATATTTTTGCACCACTTGGCTCATTTGAATGTGCTCCGAGTCATTTTTCTGCTACCAACCTGTCTTCAATATCTGTAAATATTCATCATTCTTTATTTTGTATGACTACCTGCTGTTGTTTTGCCTTCCAACATAAACACACCACTTCTTACTCTTAACATATGAAAACCAGCTTCATTCAGTGACTCTTGTCCACATTTCAATCTTCTAGTACATCATCCTTTTCTGCATTTTTTCACCGGGTAAGCCTTGCGTACATAAAATTCGTATGCACCATTGCTCCGTAAATTGCGTACGGCCATTGCTGATAGTTAACAAGTTAACAAAAGTAACACAAATATATTTTACTATAATTAAAAAATTTTTTTTTAGTTCCAGAGCCTGTGAATGGTGCTTTGATTATTGGACAAGAGACTATTACTTATCACAAAGGAGATACATACCTGGCTGTTGCACCACCAGCCATTAAGGTATTTAGCATGTTGACACACTATAAATGCTGTTCAGATAACTTGTATAATTCATTAGTGATTAAGTGAGGGAGTGAATGCGAAAGTGAGTAAGTGTACCAGGTTGTTGCATATTTACCGGTTGAGAAATTTAGCACACAGACCTACGATAAATGTTTTGATGGATAACTGTTGAAGGACGTGAATGAGTCAATGAGTCAATGATCCAGTGAGTGACTATGTGTTTGTTATGTTTGTGTGCTTGTATGGTCAAGCGCAAATTGAGTCATTTCTAGGTAAAAACAGGGAAAAAAACAGGCTTAATGTTAGTTATAGTTATTATGTGGAAATAATTTGCTCTCTTGTTTTTCAAAATTAGTGGTCAAATTCGATTTTTTTAAATATTTTTTTGTATTTATTAAAATATAGTATTGTATTTATTAAAATGTAGTATTTTAAATTTTACAGTATATTAATTCCTTTTGTGGAAACCTTTAGGAAGTGAGAGCGATTATATGTACACATGCAAGTGCCACTGTGTATACTTGTGTATACGTTTATATATGTATGTGTAATGTGTATATTTGTATGCGTAAACATATGCCTGTTGGTATGGGAAAATCCCTGCTTCCATGCACTTATATACTTAACAAATTATTTAAATAGATACCGAGAAAGGCCGAATTGTAATAGTCAGTCAAGTTCAACTTACTCATTTTAGAAACCTGCTTGACATGTGTCGCATGGATTTAAGACTGTCAGTGTACAATTTGAATTGAATGTGTGCTGAATTTGAGATTTGTATACAAGCCAAGCTAATTACCAATACATTTTGGGGTAACTTCTACACAGAATGGAACACTATTTGGAATAAAACATGGATAATATAGCTTACCTTTTGTATATAATGAACTCCACACTGAAATTCTTACATGCGTGTAATACATGACATGCAGATTTCCAAATTTATGAAATAGCCCTCTGACGATTTAAAAAACTGCATTAATTTTTTTTGACGTTGTACCTGTATTTTATCACTAGTTCATTTTCGCTACTTTCTTCCTCGTTTCATCCTCTTCTTGTCCTTCTTTTGCATTTTCTTCCTCCTTATCTTCTTCATCACCTTTCAGCATATTCCACCGTGGATGATGCATCTCAAGTGTGCCATGTGTTCTATACCACATTCCGTTGTACCTAACTATAACTCTTCTTCCTTGGCCTCTCTTCCTTCTTTTACCCTGGAAGCTTTATCTCCAACACTGGTCTTGAGAAACTCGTGTGGTTGTATGCCAAGCGTCTATTTTGTTAACTTTTAAATAACTTATTCTTTTCATGCTGTAACCTTTTGTTAATTATTTCCAGCAAAGTTTATTAAATTGCCATGGTAAAGTGGACGAAAATGGATCACGTTATTTACTTGGGGATATGAGTGGTAGACTTTTTATGTTGTTCCTTGAAAAGCAAGAAATGATGGATGGAACAACGGAAGTCCGTGATTTAAAAGTGGAATTACTTGGTGAGGTACGTGACTAAGCGTTCATGAAAATCGTCTACTTATATACATTGATTTGAAATTTCATGAAGGTGTGATATGGTGCTATATCTCCTCTGCCCTTATTGGGATATTGTGGAGAGAGGTTTTAAAGTCAAGAGAGGTTTTATGTGAAGTGATAAGTTAACTGTTTTGAATTTTGTCATGTCGTAAGGACATTTCGAGTTTATATTGGTGGATTTTCTTAAAAGTCCTGTTTAATATAAATCATTCTCGAGAATCGAGGAGCGTTCGAAAGCAATGAAACTACAAATCTTTATATATGTACTACCATACCGTAATAGTAGAATTGAATTTACATAACACTATCTTCAAGGTCCATTTTTTACAGGGGTGGAGCGCAGCACCTCCAAAAAGGTTTCTATGAATCTGTAAGAGAAGCAATTAAAATGTACATGGGGAGAAAGTTTTTCTGGGGCGACGTCAATTTTTCCATGAAAAATTGCCTTTTCCAGTATATATTATTTCATATTTAATCATATCTATTTAATGATGAAATTATATCACACTTATGGGAAATTATTCAGCAATAAGGAGGCACATTTTCATCATTAAAGGAATATTGGAATACCAAAGTCGTATGGTTTTAAAGTTGATTTTTGACAATTTTTGTCAAAAATCAAGTTTCTCTCTTTCATTTGAAGTACATGTAAATTAACACTTAAAAGTGTCAGTCTTGTCACTAAGTGATTGGTTGTAGCAAATATACATCAGTGTATTTTGAGTTATAAAAGAGTTCGAATTAGTGATTCACTATATGCCAAAAGTATAATAAGTAGGAACACTAAATTGTTCTGATTGCAAAATTTTCGTACTTAAGTAAATCAGTATAATTTTTTTAACGCGAAAAAAAATATTCCCGGTTTCTGTTTTTAAATGCATGCTAAAGCGACTTAAAGATAAACAAATGCAGTTTTCCTGTTTAGCTAGGCCGGAGGAAGGGGGAATAGGGTTATGCAGTGAAAAAGGTGCGAGTGAGAGAAGACCTTTATTTAAAGCCTTTTCCGCGATTTGGAGTGCTTTTTTATTTATTCATTTATTTATTTACTTATTTATTTATTCATTTATTTATTTATTTACTTACTTATTTATTTATTTATTTACTTATTTAGTTATTTATTTAGTTATTTATTTATTTACTTATTTACTTATTTTTTATTTATTTATTTATTTATTCATTTATTTATTTACTTATTTATTTATTCATTTATTTATTTATTTACTTATTTATTTATTTACTTATTTATTTACTTATTTAGTTATTTATTTAGTTATTTATTTATTTACTTATTTACTTATTCGTTTTTTTATTTATTTATTTATTCATTTATTTATTCGTTTTTTTATTTACTTATTTATTCATTTTAAATTTAGTTAGTTCGTTCGTTATGTCATTAATTGATTAATTTAGAAACATTTTCACTTGACAGATTTCAATTCCGCATTGCTTGACGTACCTTGATAACGGCGTGGTTTTTGTTAGTTCCACGATGGGAGACTCACAACTCATCAAGGTTTGTTACATTTGGACACTATGTTATAACAGTACTTGATTATACATTTATTCTATAGAGAATTAAAAAAATAGTTGGGAAAGAAAATTGGGATTTTTTTACAATGAAAATAAATGAAGATTGGAGTGTGTAGTAGATGGAGGTGGTTTTAGTAACAGTATCAGTACTAAGGATTGGAATTATCTTTCCTCAAGATGGGTCTTACTAATTTTGGTTTATGAATAGTTTTTCTTAGTCATACGTCACGCCGAGGCATTTTAAGCCGGAGGAATCTTGTTATAAGTGATCTGTTTTCAGGTCGATAATGGTTAAAATTTTGATTGTCGACATTGTGTGGTTTTGCTAAAACGGGAATATGACATGATTATATGTGGACATTTCATACTCATTTATTTTGCCACCAAATTTTGAATATAAGATATCAAAACAGTGTGAATGGAAAAGTACGGCTATTACTTTTATATCTTTCCTCACATTTTTCAACAAAACATTTGAGGAGTATCCGTTGACCACGTTGCATGCCTGGAGGGACTTAGTATTTGATTCCAGCACCTAAACTGTACAATAGTAGTTGTTTTTATATGGTACGTCACAATCGATAACTATAGTTTAAATATTGCCCTTTCATCCTGTCAACATGAATGTGTACACAAACGTTAACTTTAGGCTGATGTTGGATTGGTGAGGTAATAAAATAAAAGTTATTTTAGATTCACGATCAAGAGCCCAAATAGACTTTCAGAACTTTTCGTTTACAATGCAAAGTAAACCTTTTTTTGTTAAGTATTAGAATTGCTACGTTCCCAATTTTGTTGGATTTTTAATATAGATGTGAAGCACGTCTCTTATTTCGTAGATAATAACGTAATATTATCAAAAACTAAAAAGACATCATCTCACTCACACACACTCACTATCCAGTTGGCATGTATCCATTGCTTGCACAGGTCTGTTCGCCATTTGGTTCGGAGGCCAGTATCAGCTTCGTTAAGGTCTCAGGCCTTTAGAATTAAACTAGGCCACTCACTTTTTCCGGGTCTACCCCTGCATAACGTACCATCCACTTTCACTTCCAGTAATTTTTTTTCAATGCATCTATAACACCAATATCTTGGTCATTAACCAAACTGAATTGAGAGGCTTTTTTCTCACTCTGATGACTGACTTTTCCTAACGTGAAGTTTATTTCATTTTTATGTTGAATACATTAATAACAGTTTTTACATTTTTTCGTACATGAACTTAAGCTCGAAAGGGAGCTGAGTTGCTATCGGGTAGTGAAAAGGGAACTTTAGCTTAGGTATTAAGAGTAGCAGTGATATAAGTGGATAATGAGTAGATATCTGTCAAATAAGTAGCCGTGGAACAACAGCGAAGATGGTTGATGATGCTGTAGTTTAACAAGGATAAAGGGAGGGGGGTTTGTTAAGAAGAACTACAAAAATCAAGTGAAGGAATCTGACAAGATGAGTTTTGGCTGCCTTTAGATAACCCCCCCCCCCCGGCACACACGCACAAACAGACTTCCCTATGGCTGTTTCAATGACAACAGAGATTGTGCAAGGAAGGATAACCAACCTAAATCTTTAACCACACTGAACTAAAAGTCTTTAATCTAATTCTAATCAAATTGGCTTTGGTCTCCGAGATTCTTTAAATGATCAGAGGGTGCGAAGAATTACTTGGTTAGATTTTTAAGTAATATTAAGATTGGAAGCTATAACGAAGGTTTAATTAGCAAAAGGAGTGTTAAGGTGGTTGAAATGATGACTAAAAGAAGGGTAGGTTTTTGATTTATTGAAGAGGTAAGGTGAAAAAGAAGTAACACTAGATTATCAAAACAGGTAAATCCAAATGGTATTTCTATATAGAGATAAAGGCTCAGATGCTTGTTGGGAAGGGATGTTGGAATACGTATTTAAGAAAAATGGTGGAGAAAACAAGTTATAGAGTTATAGCAAGAAATTTGTTATTGAAAGTGAAAATTGATTAATTATTTTCTGTTTATGCACCTCAGCCAGGTAGAGAAAGCTATAGAAAAAAAATTTGATGAGAAGAAAGTCTAATAGCAACAAAAAATAAATTCATTTGCTGTAGTAGCAGCTGACATGACTGGTCGTGCCAGAGAAGAACCAAATATATATGACAGTGTAATATTGGTTATTGGAATAGATCAAGACATGACGAGAGTGTAATGTTGATGGAGTCTTGGGAAACTCTTAACTTTAGAGTAATAATTACATGTTTTAAGAAAAGATAAGAACACTTAGTAACATGTGAAAGTTACCAAGATCAAACTCAAATCGATTAAAAGATAAACACATATTGATAAATAGTATACTTGTAAATACAGTAAGAAGTTGTAGAGGGGCTTAAGGGTTTGGAGCATTGATACAACATCCTTTATCAGTAGCTAATATTGATATGGAAAAACAATACAAGTATAGCAAAGTGTAAAAGCAAACGGCAAATTCAAGCCTCTAACAATCACACTGGTATATTTTTAAGGTCTCTGAAATATATGGACCTCACGGGCGGTTATGTGTATTGGGTTTTTAATGCTGATATTTTACGTACTTTATAGCTGAATACAGAGCCTGATGAATCCGGTTCGTTTGTTCGAATAATGGAGACATTTACAAATTTAGGACCAATCATTGACATGTGCGTTGTTGATTTGGAAAGACAAGGACAAGGGCAGGTATGTTAGTATTTTTGAAAATTCCTTCACTGATTACACCTGGTTGGCAATATTTAGTGCCAAGATTTGGATTGAGTTGGTTAATAAAGTCACTGTTGTGTTCTGTAGTTACTTCCGTTGCTTAATTGGCTAACAGGTTCCAAAGGAGGGAAAGCGTTAAAGTATGACTAGTGTTAAATTAACTGTACTGTTAATAGTTTGAGCATAGGAGAATTATGATCAGTTAGGATAAAGTAAATTCTTGGAAGAGTTGACCGGCAGTCTCTTATTGTCAAGGTCATCCCTGATCTACATTTTATTTATATTATGGCATAGCAATATATTTAGGTTTACAAATGTCAAAGAACCCGGTGGGGTCTAGAAGTCAGCTGGGGGTCTTAATCGATGGGTTGTATTGTAGACTAGACGGTTGTTTTTATGCGTAAGACGTTGGGGCTCTAATGTTCTGTTTCATCTTTCTTGCGCCATTCAGCAATGCTAATCGTGGTTTTATTACCGTATTGGGTTTTTTCGTAAAATGTTGAAGGGAATGTATTACTTAAAGATTCCACGACAGATCATTTTAGCCCACAGAATATGTTTTAGGTGACTGTATCCACAGTTCTGCATGAATTTTTCTTTTAGACCTGCAAAAGTCAATCGCAAGAAGACCAGATAGACTCAAATATTTTTGCAATAAAAATCATGCTTGTTTCACAACACTACTAACGAAGAGGAAAACAATTTTTTATAATTTTGTTGTGTTGTGTATCATGATCATGATTAAAAACACATAATCATGAGTAAAAACACCTTTTTCGTTTGCACTCAATAGCCTATTATATTTTTCATATGCACTTCATGGCACTGCCAAATACTAGAAAGAATGCTTGGCTGAAATCTTTGTGATTTGAACGTGAACGCCCTTTGAGGCCCCCAAATATCTTGAAAGTCGCTATCACATTGTCGCTACAAAAAAGGCTTGATTTGATTACGGTTTTTATGGCCTGTACGACGAATAGTATTATTAATTGTTTAAAATGTGTGTGAGTGAGTGAGTGTGTGTGTGTGTGTGTGTGTGTGTGTGTGTGTGTGTGTGTGTGTGTGTGTTGTTTAGACGTTTAGGAAAAAACTTTTTTTTTACAAACTTACAGGTACTTGTCTAGATTTGGCCAAACGAAAGCATTTTTTTGCAGAGATTTTTGCAGGATAAATACATTTATTTTATGCTACCTGGCTTTTAAGTATGTACTTAATAAAGCGTCGCGCTTCTCATATGATTAAGCTTTTCCAGGAAGTTGTAAACTGTGGTGGGATTAGCATGATTGTGTACCGATTAAAGATAACTTTGTCTTAGGTGAAGCTGATAGTTTTACTCACCTATTATAATAATAACATTTTACTGAATTATATTAGGGGGTCTATATTTTACCGTTCAACATTAAAATGCGCGTTAAATAGTGCCCGAAAGTTGATTGTGTCGCCCGGTAGTAAGCGACGCGATATAAAACATAGTTCTTCCAGTCAGTACTATATTTTTTAACCTTACGTAATGTGTAAGAAATCTTATTGGATCCGTTTTTATTCACCCTGGATCCATGACGAACGTTTTTTGCCATTGAAATTGCGTGTTTTTAGCTTTCCCCCCCCCCCCCCCCCCCCC
>RDPX01000107.1:998896-1019942 GCA_003991215.1 Morbakka virulenta | reverse complement strand
GTTTTTTTCATTTGAAATTGGTGTTTTTGTTTCCCCCCCCCCCCCCGTTTATCAAGTCGCACTATCTACTTGTTTGAATTTCTGTATTTAACGTAATGGTTAAGTGTGATTATCACATTATAACAATCGCTATATAGCTAAAGAAGATCAGTAAAAACATTTTTTCCACGTTGCTCTGCTACGTGCACAATATTCTATCGGACGAAGAATCTTTTTTTCAATTGTTGTGTCGGGAATCTTCAAATGCCCGTTAAAATGGCGCTATAAATATTTCCCGTCAGACTGAATTTTGCTCACAAAGGTGCGTCCTGCTTGATTGCGAAATCATAGAAAGTAAACCACCGAACTCGAATGCTTATAGACATCTTAAAAATGTAACGCAACTGATGTTTCATAAAATATCATCCAGTAAAATTCTGCACATAACTTGAAAAATCAAACCCCTTATAATTGCTTTACAAATTCCAGATGTTTTCTTACGCAGGAAAATCTCCAATCAGAGTTGAACACAATCAAGCTGCTTTGCACTGTTCACTATCATTATAAGTCTAACTTGGGGGATCCCCAAATTGTATGTGCATTATTGACGGATTATTTTCGGATCTCCCCTCGTTCTAGTTAAGAGATACTTTATGCTTTTCGTATTTTTTGCTTACAGGTTTTTTTGAAAGTGCTTGACGTACTTAGCTTGTGGATGCCAGCAAGTTTTTCTAAACGCAGCTCCCCCGGGAACGTTTCGACTGTCTTTACCTCAGTCTTTTTGTAGATTATCTGTTGAAACACTAAATGTTTGCCCTGGCTTGGGAGGTACCTCAATGACCTGTAGAAATTTTCTTTGAATATGCATTGCAGTTACTAAAACTTTACGCTACGGAGAACAAGAGTAAGCTTAATCCGAGACGTCCAGACAAATTTCCACAAAAAGTGCTCAAAATGAAACTAGATGATGGAGATAGTTACGTTGTCACGTAATCCCCCTTCTCCTCCAAATTAACCACATGAAATCGTTTTCGATATTGGCACTGAAGTGGCTTGTCAAGGGTGAGCCTTACTAGAAAGCAATATGACAAAGGGAAAATAGCCTTAAAAGTAATAAATTTTAGTGTTTTGTTTAGATATTTTACTCAAAACTATTCATATTTGTAAATACGTGACTTTAACGTTTTCTGTGTTAGTCCAAGAGAGGGAAAGTTACGTGGACTGTTAAAATGTTAAGTTCAAACTAAGCTTTAAGCTCAATTGGTGTTTTTTCTTTCATTTCAGCTGGTCACTTGTTCCGGAGGTGATAAAGAAGGTTCTTTAAGAATCATTCGAAATGGTGTTGGTATTCATGAGCATGCGTCAATTGATTTGCAAGGAATTATGGGTAAGGAATTTTTTAATCACTGGAAATTTCTTAAACCACTGCTGGGCGTGGCTGATTGTTGTTAACTCCAACTGAATAAACAATCTATTATTTTTGTGTCAACCTCGATGTTTATCTCTTTTTCTTATAGAAGTACCAAAGGTTTTATATAACAGCTTTGCTTACATGGTAGCTCCTGCTTCACACGATACATGAAACAGTCAGCCTTACAAGATGTTTTACTGGAAACTAGTATTCAATCGTCGCTTGTCACTTAACCCGATTAAATTCGAGAAAGGGTATTGTTTGCCTGTGGCTGATTCAAACTTTTATATTTTTTAAACCACTAAGAATAGTTATTCTGAAACTGGGTGACCTTTTCTGGAGATTAATGCTTGTAAATTAAAAAAATAAATTTCTTGCAGTTAAGACAAGGAGTTAATAAAAAGTTGCCATGGAAATTTACTAATAGCTTTGTATACACAGATCACTTCATCTTGATAAAGTTGTTAAATGTATTTATAGTTATATATTATTTCAGAAATATTTATTTTAGGAGAAAAGGCTTGTTATTTATACACATCTAGTATTTTTGATCTAAATAGAAATGCATTTAAAGTTCAATTTTGCAAAATAAGGTTTGTATCTTTTTGTAGATATTTAATTGTAACTAGTTATGCATGACTCCAGGCGATAAATATGAAATATAAACAGCTCCCATCTCCTGTCTCTTAAAAATATATATGCAAAAAGTTATATTTTTTGTTGGGTTTTGTTGTTGTTGTCATTTACCAGGTTTTAGGATGGCGATCTCTTTCCTAATTATTATGTTAATCTGCCTTGTGATGCAAAGTATTCATTATCGGTATATTGTAGTATGTCTTTATTCTGTGATCCTTCTCGTAATGACTACGAGCAGTATTCTGGATAGTTTCGACTTTGGTTACAGTACTTAGCTGTATTAATGAGCTATTACTTTTTTGATTGTTAGTCGTTTGTGTGCTTTCAGTTCCGAGGTCATCATAGGTTACAGTGATGTCGTCAGAAAAGCTTTTTTGCTGTCACACATCGGGGAAAAAAGTAGTAATTTTCATTGACGAAAACAATGGGGCTGGGGCGTCAGAGACACTCTCCCGCCTTTTGCGATTGCTTTCCCCTAAAATATAAGATTAAAAACGACTTTTTTCTGTCTACAGAGCGAGGGTGATTTATATGAATAGGTATGTATAGTTGTTCCTAAGTGGAAAATAGATCTCTCAGTTTTCGATCCTATCAAGTCCATTTTCTTCCACCTTTGGAAAGAGAAGTGGTAAAAGAAATGCGGGGATAGGTGGAAATAAACTACTGCAATATATTCTGATTTTAAAAGCCTGTAACTTTTCATCAGACATACCGGAAGCATATCAACGTTCTTCCTGTGGAACATGGGTCGAACACCAGACTTTTCGCCATCTTTCGCTGTTGGCTACATCCCTTTGCACTAAGGCCTTTGTCTTCCCAGTTTGCTTTTTTTTCTCTTTCCTTGGCGTTTTGCTTTTATTATTACTTGCCAAACTTCCATTTCTTCTTTGAATTGTTTTTTCTACCTTTTCGTCTTGGTGTTTTCTTTCGAAATTCGCCATTGCTGATTTTTTTGATGGCATACTATTCTAAAGAAGTGTCTGGGGCACTTGGTTGTAAAAGTTTTATTGTTTTTCTTGATGCTACTTGTCATTTTTCAAGATTCCTAAGTCCTATGGTAGCACTGATTTTACATTTGACTTTGAAATTGTAACTTTTGTCTATTTGTTGAGTGCTTGTTTTGTTGAATGTATTGAAATCTTGTCGAACTTTTCCTAATCTCAGTTTTACATTTTGTTTGCTCTTCCATCTTTCAACACTACACTTCAATGTAAGAAGATTTCAATATAATATTTGATTTCTTAAAGCCTTGTACTTAAACAACTTTTTGTGTGATTATTTGTTTTGTTAAGGTGTTTGGGCATTGAAAGTGAATTCCATTGGTACAGCATACGATGACACTTTGGTCCTTTCCTTCGTTGGACAGTCAAGGCAAGTTAATAAGGGTTTGATTTTTAATTGAGTTTAGAGGTATAATAGAGTTGTTGTTGCATCAATGTAGTACTACAAGTAAATTACGCAAGGAATGCGATATTCCGATTTAATGACGGATTTTACAAGCAGTCCACGGATACTTGTTACATTCTTGAACAGTTCGCCAGAGAATGGTAAAATTCCATGGTCTTTAATACTGTGCTACACCATTATTTGTTATCAAGAATTAATATTCAAAATTGTGAATTGTAATTTCATTTTTAGCTGGAATCAATGAAGGCGTCCCCAAATGTATTTCGAAAAATAAAGGTTTAATAGGACAACACCCAAACAAATCACGCACCTTTCGAATCCTTAATAATTTAACTTCCGTATGCCGTTTGTTTTTATGCTACAGAACTGCCGTACTAATTCTTCTAAAAGTCAAATACCTCTATGCAGTCTGCCAATATGTTTAACCTTTTGAAACGATCTCTAGCTCTACCCAATAATACAATATTAAAGAAATTGTTAAGAGGCTATTTAAAAGGAGGCTGGTGATTTCGTATGGCCTTGGTCCGTGTTGTTTCTTAGTTGTCAAGAACACCGACTTTGACGATGCTGAAACAGCTTTTGGCTGTGGTTAATTTTCATAAAATTAAATTGTTTACGGTTAATCATCGAAAAAACGTACGCCATATTAAAGTTCATTAATTTCAGATTTGAAAAACACATGTTTAGATGTGGTCCCATTTAGTTTTTTCAAAGCCCAATTAGGCGCTCCTCCAATGATTTCACCTCCTTTTATCCCCAGTTGGGGATTGTGAAAATATTATTAAATAGAGGGTTTAAAGTTATAAAGAAGATGAGTGTAAAGAGAGGCTGCACCCAACGGACACCGAGCCTGTATCGTATGGCTAAAGCACTATTTGTACTGATTCAAACCCAGGTCTCTTATAAGTTACATTTTCCCCATTTTTCTTCATTTTCCAAATATATTTAAGTTGGAACAAAATGAATTGTTTTTATTGTTCCTAATTATATAGCACATAGTGCAAAATACTGAAAATTAGGTGTTTGGTATAATGGAGAGCAAGATGCGAACTGAGACTCTTTTGGCGACGCTGAGTCATTTTTAATGACACTGTATTGGGAAGACTCTGTTTTTCTATTGTGTGAGTGTGATTTTTTTTTCTTCGAATATTATCGGTTGATGGGCTGTGAAATTGAACTGAGCTTTTTATCTGCTTTTTTATGTAGGATTCTGACGTTAAGTGGGGAGGAAGTCGAACAGACTGAAATCGCTGGTTTTGANGTGGTTTATAAGATAAGATACTGACATATGTTATATGATATGTATCTTATGATGTAGATATCAATGTATACTATAAATGTTATATAATTACATGTTTAGACAATTTTTTTTCTATTTGTTTTCGTCCCCTTCTTTCTCAATCTTTCTCTCTCTCTCTCTCTCTCTCTCTCTCTCTCTCTCTCTCTCTCTCTCTCTCTCTCTCTTTCTCTCTCTGTATGTATATACATATATATATATATACATATATATATATATATATATATATATATATACATATAGTTCTTAAACAATACGTTCTAAGTTGGGTTGTGCTAGACTGGGTCTTCAAATCTTTTTATTGTGACGCCTGATAATGGAATGCATCCTTTTCATACAACTATAAATTTTAACAACTTTTAATCCCCTCAACCGGGAGTTAAATGAACGGGTCTAAAATTCATTTGGCTTAACCCCTGCTGGTTGGTTTAACCCCCCGTTTAGCAGGAATGTAAAAGCCAACATTGCTAAACGTTTCCTTGAACTCATTGAAAAGCATTTCAAAAGACCATATTTTTATACAGGGTTTTCAATAAGAATATTTGCAAAGTCAGTTATAGTTCTTTGAAAATAGTACGCCTATCATTATTAGGCGCCACAATGAAAAAACTTTAAGGCCCAGTCGAGCACAACCCAACGTGGAATGTAATTGCCATAACACAGAGAACTGCCTGTTGTAAGCTAAATGCCTTAATTCCAACGTTGTTTAAAAAGCCGAGGTATTCTCTGATTGCATGCAGAATAGAAGGTATATGTACATGGCGGAACGAGCATTCAAAACACGTTACGAAAACCACAAACAATCGTTTAAGAACAAAGATGATGCGCATAAGACACCTGTCGAAGAACGTTTGGGACGTGAAGGAAGCGGGCAATTTCATTTTTCATAAGATGGTCCATTTTAAAGCATGTACTGTACACAGATACAAGAATGGTTTGTAAGTATGCAGCACGTGTTTAGCAGAAAAAATGGCAGTTTTGATTGCAGACAAAAGCTGTCTTTTGAACAAACTCACTTAAGTACTGAGCAAATGTAGCCATGCGAACAAATATTATGCTGTCAACTTTAAGCCTTTGGGGCAGTGGCTTGGGCCGGGCCTGGGGCCTCGCTCTAGAATGGAGAAGTAAGGCGACTCCTTCCCTCCACTAGCCTGGGTGTTCACAGTTGGGCCTGTGATATTACACCCTTAGCCCCCCGTGTCAGGGAACGACATCGGCAATCTTGATTGTCAACTCGGCATCATTTTTGGCACCGGCAGTTGTGTTTGTCAACTCGGCATCGCTTCTGGCACCTGGCAGTTTTATCAATCAACTCGGTTGTAACTCTGGCACCACGCAACAGGATCTATACTTCGTCGCTGTCCTAGCTTCGCTTTGCCGCTGCACCAACAAGGGATCCTGCCAAGGGACATTGTTCTCACCCCAAACAATGTCGTCATTCATTGGGGTAGCCTTATAGTATAATGAAATGATGATAGATTTGAATGATGTTGATAATGTTACCGCATCAGGGGAAACTGATGCACCACAATCGTCGGTAGTGGTGGAAAACATACAAAACCCGACAAATCGTTACGAAAACTTATCGCTTGCTTCTTGGAATGTTAGAACAACTAATGACAGTGTTGATTCAGTCCGTCCAGAACGCGCAACAGCAATAATCTCGCGTGAATTACAAAATGCTCGCATCGATATATGTGCCATTAGCGAAGTTAGGAGAGAGGGTACTGGTAATCTGATTGAAAAGGAGTTTACTTTCTACTGGAGTGGAGGAGATAAAAAGGAGGCTGGAGTCGGTTTTGCAGTCTCAAACGTACTCTCCAATATTCATCTTGACATCTCGAACATTTCTGACAGACTTATGACTCTCAGAATTAAACTGAAATCTGGAAACCATTTGAAACTTGTAAGCGCCTACGCTCCAACAATGCAACGATCTCAAGAGGAAAAGGAACTGTTCTACAGCCAACTTATGAACGCAATCAAAACCAACAGTGACGACCATCTTATCATCCTCGGTGACTTTAACGCTCGTGTTGGTTGCGATTGGACGCTATGGCCCAAAGTACTAGGAAAGCATGGTGTTGGTAGGATGAACTCGAACGGTCTGATGCTCCTCGACTTTTGCACTGAGAACGATCTTTCAGTCATGGGTTCAATGTTTCAGATGAAAAACTCGCTCAAAACCACTTGGAAACATCCTAGATCGAAACACTGGCACCAGCTTGACCATGTCCTTGCAAACCACCTTGCTCGCCAATGCATTGATGTAGTCAAAGTCAATCTATCTGCAGACTGTTTTACAGATCACAGACTACTCGTTTGCAAATGTTCTTTCTCCCTAAAACGCAAAAAGAAAGGGAAAAAACCACCTACTAGACCATCAATCAAAGTAACACCGGAAATCATTGATCGACTTCACAGCTATTTCGACCAACATTTGACTAGACTTTCTCAAGAATGGGATGATCTCAAAGAGTGTCTTCAAAACGCAGCTACCTTTGCTTTTGGAAAGAAACGAAAGCAACAAAACGACTGGTTCGATGAGAATGATGCCGAAATCTATGCTCTCATTAAGGATCGACGTCAAAACAAGAAAGAAATACAACGTCAGGTTCGACAAATAAAGAACGATTGGTTTATGAATAAAGCTCTTCAAGCTGAGATTTTCTACAATCAAAATAACCTGAGAGAATTCTACTCAATACTGCGTGAAGTGTATGGTCCAAGGTCGAAAAGCTTGCACCAAATTCGTTCGAAAAACGGTATGCTTTTAACAACTGACAAAGAGATCAACGACCGTTGGATTGAACATTTTTCAGATCTCTTGAATATAGAATCTGATGCAGATATGGAAGTTCTGAATGATATCGATCAAATGCCCGTTGACGAATCACTCGATGGACCGTTCAATGAGGAAGAGTTCGATAAGGCGATTGAGAACATGAAGCCAGGGAAAAGTCCAGGACCAGATGGCATCCTTCCAGAGACTTTAAAGTATGGAGGTAACGCTTTGAAAAACTACCTTCTGACCTTCTTCAACCTATTCTGGATTACAGAACTTCTACCATCAGATCTCGTAAATCCAAATATCACAATACTGTTCAAGAAAGGAGACCGCAGCCAATGTGGGAATTATCGAGGTATCTCGCTTCTAAGTGTTGTTGGAAAGTTTCTTGCTGATATGATTTTGCAGAGACTGACTGTGCTTGCTCGTAAAATCTACCCTGAATCTCAACAAGGATACCGAGAAGGTCGTGGTACCATTGACGGAATATTTACCGTGCGACAAGTCATGGAAAAAAGCAGAGAACAACACCGTAATTTGTACATCGCTTTCATAGACTTTACCAAAGCTTTTGACACCGTAAATCGTCAATTGCTTTTTTCAATCTTGGAAAAGATCGGCTGTCCACCGAAGCTGTTAAAACTGATTAAACTTTTATACACCAACGTCAATGCTCGTTTAATTGTCGATGGTGTCCTCTCAAAGCTTTTTGAATACACTAGCGGCGTGAAGCAGGGCTGTAAACTTGCACCGACTCTGTTTGGAATATACGCAGCTGTTCTACTTCTCGTTGCTTTTAAAGAAATCAAACACAGTCGTTCGATCTTGATAAGGTTCCGAACAGATGGAAAATTTTTCGACTTGAGACGCTTAAAAGCCAGCTCAAAAGTCATGTACGAATTCATTCGAGAGGCTCAATATGCAGACGATATTGCATTGATGAGCGATTCTCCTGAAGGTTTACAAGAACTCCTTGATGCTTACAATGCGGCAGCCAAACGATTTGGACTACGCATCAACGCTGGAAAAACCGAAGTACTATGTATGGGTCCGGAAGTGATCTTCTTTGTCGACGAAATACCCCTGAAAAATGTTGATCGTTTCAAGTATCTTGGTAGCTTTGTTTCAAAAGATTGTAAACTGCAAGTCGAGCTTACTTCTCGTATCCAAGCTACATCAAGTGCGTTTGGTAGGCTTAGACATCGAGTATTCGATAACCACGATCTGACGATCACCACTAAAATCGCAGTATACAAACAATGTTTACTACCGATTCTGTTGTACGGAAGTGAGACGTGGACTCTATATTCATACGAAATTCGACAACTTCGTACCTTCCAGCAACGCCACCTTCGCTCAATTATGCGAATCAAATGGGACGACTACGTAAGCAATGAACAAGTTTTGAATAGAGCTAACATCGATGACATTGAAATTTTAATTGCAAAGAGTCGTTTACGATGGCTTGGCCACGTCAGCCGTATGGATGATGCTAGAGCAGCTAAGATGATATTGTTCGGTGAACTTGAACATGGCTCACGCTCAGTTGGACGACCAAAACTAAGATACAAAGATAACTGTAAACAGCTCTTGAAGAGAATTGATTTCCTTGATTGGAATATTGTTGCAAAGAACCGTTCGAAAATTCAGGCTGTTTGTGAAAGCTTGAATGTTCTACGAACTGATAGATATCGAAGAAGAAAAGAAAGAAGAAAAAGATAGAATATATATTTTTAATGTTTTTCTCGAATGAATCTGTTGTTAATTATTTACGCTAGTTTATGCTCGCTTACGAGTAAAGGCTATTATTATTATTATTCAACTTTAAGCCACCTTAAATAGAGACAACCAGCCCTCAGGCATCTGTAGCTGGTCTGATGATCACATTGCTACGTCCATGAAAGTTAAGTTGTTTTAGTAGCACCTCGCTTTTAATATTTTAATGTATAATATATAAGCAAATGGACACCGTAGTTAGCTCGATGGTCAGTTTATTTAACCATCTATCTATCTATCTATCTATCTATCTATCTATCTATCTATCTATCTATCTATCTATCTATCTATCTATCTATCTATCTATCTATCTATCTATCTATCTGTCGGTCTGTATATCACTCAATCTATTTACCCATATACTCAACTATATATTTACATATTGGGCACTGAATTCGAAAAACGACTGAGGCCGTCGAGAAACTGAAGTTTACTCAACACCCAAAACGAGCAACAAAATCAAACTGATGATAGTGAAAACCTCTTGACGACCACAGATTGAAAGAAATGAATGGTGAAGGTCGTAGGAGTGGGGTAGTAGAACACAATAGCTGTACTGTTTTGACACGGAAATATTCTGTATAATAACGATACAACAAAGAGAAATTGTATATCTTCAGGAAGTAGGTCAGTTATTTAGTTGGTTAGCTTGTTAGTTAGTTATTTGGTTGGTTAGTTAGTTAGTTAATTAGTTCGTTGGTTAGTTACTTACTTAGTTAGTTATGAAGTTAATTATTTAGTTAGGTAGTTAGTTGATTAGTTCATTAGCTCATTAGCTCATTAGTTCATTAGTTAGTTAATTATTTAGTTATTTGGATGGCTCTTTGGTTAGTTGATTAGTTACCTGATTGGTTAGTTAAGCAGTCAGTTAGCAAGTAAGTACGCTTTTTATCGTATTTTTATTTTATTGTAAGTGCGATTTTGTAGAATGCCAAAAAATTATGGTCGGTCAACAAAAAGAGACAAGTTAAAAATATTCACATAGAATTACATACGTGACTACGAGAACTATTAAGTTAGTAAGTTTTAATGTAACGTATTTCATGTTAACATTTACATGGAAAGAAATTAATCTTACAATAAAACTCCATTAAGTATAAAGCAAATGAAGTTTGAAGAAAGTAATGTCGAATCTGAAAATTTATGACCAATCAGGACAAACTTTCAACTCCAGCCTACAGTATCAACACAATGTCAATGAACTTGATCTGTTTCACTGAAGTTAAATAGTCCTTTACATATTTCTTTCTGCTTCCGGTACGGGTGTATTTTGCATTTTTTAAATATGATGCTTTTTGTTTATTTAAGCGAAGCTGTTTCATAATTTCTTAGATTCTTTAAAACAAAACCAAGTGCACCTACTGTTCTCGAAATAACTCCAAACTTGTTTGTTTGAAACACTGTCCAAAGTTCACAAACCGATAGATGAAATGTGCTGGATTTTCTTCTTTTTTTGACGGGGTTGTGCCCCCAAGGTAACTTAATTAGACAATGAATAATAACTGTTTTCCTTTTACCATTATTAGGATTTTCTGTTTTTGTTAGTACTTTTCGTTGTTGTTAATCTTTCTTCCTTTTCCTTCGGTCTTCTTTCAACCTCAAGTTTGGTCGAATGTTGAACTGGTCAGGTGATGGTAGAAGAAGGCAATGAAAAGAATATTCAAATATTAGCCAATGTTGCGAAAACCCATGTTGAAAAATTAGTTTTCCGCCTTTCTTAGACCAGTTTTTCTACCGAGTGAAATAATTAGCCAGCAATAACTGAAATAGAGCGGATCCAATGGAAATAAATTAAGAATTTGTTATTTTCGATCTATCACAATTGACTGAAAGCACTTGTTTCTTTTTCTTTTAAACGCAGATAACTGAAGAGTCAGTTCGATTGGTAAATTGTCGATCCAAGGAACTAGTAAGGTAAGAAAGTAACGGTTTTTGATAATGTTGAAGATTTTTAATGCAAAAAAGATTCACATGTATCTGTTTGTGTATACTAAAAATAAAGACCACTTGTTGCACATGTTTAATTCCTTTGGAGGTTAAGGATACGGAAATTTTGGATGATGGGTTCATCGTTCTTTGGGTGTGTTAATAATGTGCACTTTTCCTTTTCATTTAACAAGAGTGGGACTTTAATCACCCGGCTTTTTTATGTGCATGCAGACACTTGGGAAAAGCGTTTTGCAGTACAGTATAGTGGAGTCGAGTCTCTTATATCAAGTGGATAGACAAATACACACACACGGGGACACACACACACACACATAATAATAAAATTGTAAAACAGTGTGTCATTCTAACAGGTATTCAGTTATCACAAAAATTATTTGTGAATACCACGTGATCTCTCAATATCTGTCGTTTTAAGATACAGCACTACACTGAAAAAGGTAAAGAAATTAAGGCCTTTGAAGTCATTTTTCATTCCACACGAGTATGTTGAACAGACAGTGACCAGAGAACTGAGGTCTCAAATGATAAAACCGACCAAATCAGTTACCCCTTTACTATTCTTTTTATGAAAGTTTTTCTCGCAGCTGTAAAAGGATAGTAAGTACAACAGTGTATATGTGTTTATGTGTATGTGTTTATTTGTATATTAATGTGTTAGTGTTTATTTGTATATGAGGTATATTGGTGGTATATGCCTGCGTATGTGTGTGGGGTGATCAAATGTTACAGTCACATTTCATGGTTGAAAGGGAATGAATTAGGTTCCTTGACGAGTT
This sequence comes from Morbakka virulenta, assembly GCA_003991215.1. NCBI lineage: Eukaryota > Metazoa > Cnidaria > Cubozoa > Carybdeida > Carukiidae > Morbakka > Morbakka virulenta. Next base: position 1,007,922 of record RDPX01000107.1, on the reverse strand, counting down.
AAAAGTATTTTCTTGCATTTATAGTTGGTAACTACTTTGTTTACTGTACTACTATGTGCAACTAAATATGTGCCACTAAGTCTTGGCCACCATGCAAAGGGACAGCAGTTTGTAACGCTTACTTTTATTCATGTATTAGGGTGCTCTTCATTTGTAGATTATCGGGTTTATTGCACTTCTTCGGTTTCTTTCAGTGAATGGAAGCATCCCGGAGGTAAAAATGTCAGTGTTGCTACCTGTAATGGCGTACAGGTAGCCGTTGCAGTTGGTAGTGAGCTTTTCTATATTGAAATTGAAGAACAAAACCTCAAAGAAGTAAGGTAATGACATATTTACTTTATTAAAGTGCACAGTACTGGATTTATATCTTGACTGGGTTACTATCATGTTCTATTGCTTAAATTAAATCTTTTTACTTCATTCCCTGAGGAAAAAACTTTATCTAAGCTTTATCTACGCTTGTCAATATATTTAGACCCATTGAAGTTCTGCTAGAGTTAATTTGGAGTAAACCTGATATCAAAAACTTACTGTTAGTATAAAATACTAGAACACTGGAACATTTTTTCCCAAGGACGCTATTTTTTCGATTTTCTTGAGTGGATAACAGTCACTAGAGTAAACGCGTGTTAGAGTGACAGAATTAGGGCTAGGATTCTGGTCCCTAAAATGATTTATCACTTTAGTAATACGGCTCCTAATATGTTGATAACATTGATACTCGTTCCAAAACGAAGGATCGCAATTATGAAAAAGTTTTTTTGTAAGATTTCTTTTTGTTGTTGACTGTTACAAAATTATTTCACAAATTTTCTTGCCTGCTCTAGTGCTGGTAATTCACAATTTGACTTAATATGCATGTACCATGTTTAATTGTTGGCTATCTTGTAAGACTGACACATTCAGAACTTGCACTCTTCTCTTTTTCTTCTTACTTTTCTTGTTCTTTACCACCTTTTTTGTTTTATTTTTCAGTTTCTTCTTCTTTCTCCTTATTTTCTTCATACTTTTCTTGTTCTTTTCCACCTTTTTGTCTTATTTTTCAGTTTCTTCTTGCCCCTTATTTTCTTCATACTTTTCTTGTTCTTTTCCACCTTTTTTGTCTTATTTTTCAGTTTCTTCTTGCCCCTTATTTTCTTCATACTTTTCTTTTTCTTTTCCTCCTTTTTTGTCTTATTTTTCTTTTTCTTCTTGCCCCTTATTTTCTTCATACTTTTCTTGTTCTTTTCCCCTTTTTGTCTTATTTTTCAGTTTCTTCTTGCCCCTTATTTTCTTCATACTTTTCTTGTTCTTTTCCACCTTTTTGTCTTATTTTTCAGTTTCTTCTTGCCCCTTATTTTCTTCATACTTTTCTTGCTCTTTTCCTCCTTTTTTGTCTTATTTTTCAGTTTCTTCTTCTTTCTCCTTATTTTCTTCTTCTCATTTTCTTTTTCCTTTTCTTCTTAGTCATACTTTAAATGGTTCTTTTAGGTGTCGGTCAGAAAATCATTAGACCTTGAAAGAGACTATGGTTATATAATCTCCATGGTTTAATGGTTGGGATTTCTAGTTTTCCCCAAGGTAACCAGGTGCGATCGCCGGTGCAGAAACGTTTTTTTATTTGCGTTAAAACCCCCATCTATGCGAAATTGAGCGAGTGAGAAAGAAGGTTTTTACCATATACTATCTTAGAAAGAATAAGTAACGACTCAGATCTTGTTTTCTTTCAAGTTTTGTTTTGTTAATTGGCCATATTGAACCTCCTACAGTAGTGTTTGTATTTTCCAGCAATTAAAATACATGCTAATACCTATTTTCTTTTATTTGTCATAATTCTTCTTTCAGCAAAACCACTTTGGAGTATGAAATATCATGTATGGATATATCACCATTAGGTAAGGAACTGTTTCTAAGCAACAATGCTATTTAATATCACCAGTTTGAGCTCGGATTTCTGAGCAGAAAGTAAAATGAAAACAACTCAATTGTTTTTTTCAGAACGGCATTTGTTTATGATGAGCCAATAATAACACAGTCATTGTGTGTCAACCTATCAATAATTTTGGCTGAAGGTAATATACACGGATTTTTTTAATTCTCTCTGACTTTCTGTCTGTATGCTTGCCTCCCCCGCTCTCTCCCTGTCTCTCCCCGTCTCTCTTCCTTCCCCCTTCCTGACTCCTTAACACACACATACAAACACATTTTCTCACACTATCCATTGTTTAGTCATGTAACACGCCAGCGTGTGTATAACTAACTTTCTTAAGCAGTTATTTTCGCTTTCCACGTTTTGGGGTTTTTTCCGTTTCCTCTCGGGTGACCTGTTGGTTTAGTTTAATGGTGATGGCTTATATGCGGCTATTTTGCGTTTTGTGATGACAGTTTTGTCCATTAATACCTATGATAGTGCACCTGTTGTTTCAGGTATTACGATGTACTGGACCAAACCTGTGAAAGCGATTATATTGGGAAAATGAATACCTGTCTTTTGCAAATGATTTGTAGCGATTATTCCTGTTCCTGTTTCTAGATTGCATATTCATAAAGTATTGCTTTTTTATTCCGTCCAAGCCATTTTTATTCCTCCCGCCAAAGCATTAAGAACTATGGAGAAAAATGCATACCACACAATTGCTGTACAGTGCCCATTGTAACACAGTGTCCAAAAATATGAAAAGGGTAGTTGTTTTGGAAATTTTTGACACAAACGACAGGATCTGTAGTTTCCAAATTGCCTGGTCTTTGCTAAAGGCAGTTTTAAGTAAAGTAAATTTTTTTTAGTGATGTATGGGGTCAGCTCCAACGGTTTACCGCATTTCCATGTATTTTATTCAATGCACACAAACTTGGATGTGTCTTCCATATTCTAGACGAAATTGGAACTTCTCCTATCGCTTGTGGAAAAGAGCCTGTGAAAAGGGAGCTTTTCAGTTTCAACAAAGACAAGTAAGGTTGCCCATAATCACTCAAAGGTAAATCAAGTCTGTCAGGCGGATTATTGAAAAGTCTGGTAATCCATTTATCCTCTGCATGCTCACAGGCAACAAAACCACTTTATTGTCCCGCTTTAAAACGTATATCCTTAAATACTTTTTAAAAGGATCTTTGGAATAATGAAAAGTACATAAAAATTCCGAAAAATGGGTTCTGACAGCCAAGACTAAAAATTTCTATGCATGCTCTTCGGGAGGACACGTTCCACACGTGTTGATGTGGATATCCATGGCCTATTTTTTAATTTTCTTGGGCTAGGCTCAAATATTTTCGGGAACCCACATCAATTTTTAATATAAGTAGGAGCCATGGTGCATCCTTAAATTGTAGTGAGTTAGTAGACACTATTTTCTTGTCCAGGTGAGTGGGTATTCGTCTTTTTTTTACGTCAGCTAGACCACACCAAATTTTTATCTTGAGGATGGAAATGTGCAAATTCCTCATTATGGGGGGAAAAGAATAAATTTAAGTGTAATCCAAAATTTTTTTACAGATTAAAGCTGGCTTTGTATGAATAATTATAATTTCTATGTTTAATTGCATTTTTTTTACATTTAAGGTCCAGAGTCAGAAAGGTCGACCCTTGTGGCTATTGGCCTCTGGACGGACATATCAACAAGAATATTACAAATACCGTCCCTTCAAGAACTACAGATTTCAAAGTTGGGTGGAGGTATTTGAAATTCAAATTTATTATAATGAAAATATGATACTAAAAATAATTCTGTTGTGATTATCAACGGTTTCTCAATTAAGTCAGTGGATGCAGGTATTAAGCCTTTTTAAGTCAGGTAGGAAGAAAATAGGATTGGGTATTTTTTAATGCTTTTTTATCAAATACACATTTTTTGGTATTGTAATCAAATAAACTAGTTACATTAGGTCAATGTCTTTGTAGTGGTAAATTTGTTTAAATTTTTTGGGTGGTGGTGGTGGTGGTAAGAAGCTTTTTATGGGTGATACTGCAGACCGTACTATATTTACTGGTTGTAACGCCTCCCCTCCCATGTTGACTGCACTAGGGCTGTAAACGTTATTTACTTGATGTTCCCAGTCCAGTGAAGTAAACACGGGACTCTTCCTGAATGTGTATCCAAAATCAACTTCTTGTCTGTTTCAGGCAACTGTGCCTTGTTACTGCAGTCAACAGTCTCAGAACCACTATCAACATGTACTGTATTGATAAGATCTAGAAGTAAATTTGCGGAAACCTGTCCAAACGAGAAAAAGTTAATAGTTCAAAAGCTTAGACTTAAGGAAATAATAATCATGAAAATGATATGGTGATACGTTAGCATTAACACTTGAAATAGCAAATTTTATCATTCCCTACCTTACTCCAGTGGCTACATGCACTATTTTTGCCTTCTGTTTTGTTATGAAGAATGACTTGTAGTATTATTGCTTATGTGCATTAACCCAACAAAATACTCTTAATTTATAGAAATTATTCCGCGATCAATACTAATGATGAACTTTGAAGGTGTAAGCTATCTCTTGTGTGCGCTTGGAGACGGCACACTTTTCTATTTTCTGTTAAATCAATACGATGGTAAGTTTTTAAAAGCTTTTTAATCACAAAGATGTGTGTGCTCGTGTGTGTCTCTGCCCACCTGACCACCTCTTTCTCTCTCTCTTTCTCCCTCTCTTTCTCCCTCCCCCTCTCTTTCTCTCTCTCTCTCTCTCTCTCTCTCTCTCTCTCTCTCTCCCTCTCCCTCTCTCTTTTCCCCGCTCTCTTTCTCCCTCTCCCTCCCTCTCCCTCTTTACTTTTCTCTTTCTCCTTCTCCCTTTCCTACTCTTTTGGTTCCTTGCTTTCCCCCACTATCTTCCACATTCCCTCTTTACCCTTCACTNATCTGGTGAATCAGCCTACTCTCATTTTATTTTGTTTTGTGTATTACAAAAGGTGTAGCACTTATAAGTGCCACCATGTTTTACTAACGATGCCCAGCAAATCTCAACTTACTTTTCATCAACTGCTATTGATATGGCTGGTGAAGGAAGGGAAAGGGACATGTAAGATTGATCTCAACAATGCTCAAGAATAGAAACGAAGATCCATATTACCAATACTGTCATTAAGGCTTGTCAAACAGAGGGCAAGAATATGAGGAGAGTCAGAATGAAAGGTGACTTTTATGAAAGAAAAACTGGAACGAAGACCTCTGACATTACTAAAAGCTAAAGAAAGAGTATTTTTTGAAGACAATAGGTTTTTCTGAGTATGTGTGGGGCCAGTACTACCACAGCTCGATTCTAAACTCTCGGGTTTTGGCGTCAGTCTTGGAACCGGACGTTTTTCGCTACCCTACCGGTTAAAGGCCAGCTGGGTACTGTGGGTCTTTCGTTTGTTTGAAATTGGCATGGAAATGGAAAGTAAAAATTTATGTGCGGAACCATCACTTGAAAGCTAGCCATCATCATGTCGATAAACTGATCCAATAGGTGATATTTTGAATTTTTGTTGGTGTTTATTTTACCTGAATGCCACCAATATATTATGCATAACAGATAATAGTGTAATAATCCTGTCTTGGCTTAAGAATTTCTGCCCCTTTTAATAAGTTTTGAAAAATCTTAAAAGGATGTAAGGTTTCTAAGAATCTTGGATTTCTTAGAGAATGACAGCTACGTTTCTCACCACTGCTACATGCGAAACAGTTTTGTTCATATATTCAAATAAGTAATGAAAGTTGTCATTTGAGATTCTTTAACAAGCATTGGTGATGTTTGTACAGGTTACCATGGTTCCTGGGAAAATGAATGAAATTTTCTTCTCTACGTCCATGAGTAACACTGCGTAGCAGCCCCCTGATTATAGTATATTTCAGACCATAGCTGAAATCAGAAGACATAGCATTTACAGAACCAAGGTTGGTAGTTGTAAGTTATCGTATACCTGTCTCAAGAGAGTAATAAAAGAGCTGAAAAATTGTCGATGAGGAATTCGTTTACTTGTTTCAGCTTTTCGGACATGTATTCCCCTTATTGGATTGAGAACGCCCAGCCATTAACCAATTATTTTAATTCATTGGTTCTTTTGCTTTACAGGTTCATTATCAGAAAGGAAAAAAGTGACACTTGGTACACAACCCACTTCACTGAGAACGTTTAAGTCAGTCACATCCACCAATGTTTTTGCATGCTCAGACAGACCAACTGTTATCTACTCAAGCAATAGGAAGCTGGTGTTTTCAAATGTCAACTTGAAGGTAAGGATATTACTTGACTCCAAAAATAATTATCCTTCATATTTCTTAAAGGAAAAATAAAACAAAGTAACTTAAAGTCATTTATGATATAATGTAATAAATGTAATATAATGTAATATAATAAAAAATAATAAAGTATATAATATAATATAATATAATGTAATATAATATAATATAATATAATATAATATAATGTAATGTAATATAATGCAATATAATATAATGTAATATAATAAAATATAATATAATATAATATAATGTAATATAATATAATATAATATGAAATATATAATAAAATAATATAAATAAATAAATAATAATAATAAGTTCAGAAAATGTGGCACTTGAAAACAAAAATCTTGCCTATTGTAGTTGGAGCATTAGGACTTATTAAAGAGTACCCAACATTTTCTAGACCAAATTCCACGTAAACCATCACTTCAAGAAGTTCAAAAGATCGTTTTGAAAAGCACAGCTCACATTTTAAGGCGAGTCTTGAGTATTGAAATAAAACAATTTTTAAAAGTAATTCGTCGTAGTTGATGTTGGTGTTGAAAACTATTTTTGGATTAATTTTTCAAAAAACATTTTTTTAAATATAAATTTCTGTTTTACTTATGATTATGTGTATTATACCTCCATTAATGTTTGTACGTAATGTTCTTCTATGTTGTTTTTTTATTCTTTTATATATTTTTTTACTTCTTTACCTTTATACACCCAGTACATAACTTCACTCACCCCAGGTAACCGGTAGTTACCCGGTATTTGATTTCAAAGAAGAATATCTAAAGAAATTTGTCAATAATAATAATAATGTTAAATGGCCTGTGTGTGACGAGAAGGATGAATTCTGACAGCAAAACTAACACAGATACAAAAAAGCCAGCAAATATAAGGAGAGACATTTTAAAGAATGAAAGCTGAACTGGAAAGAATAAAATCAGACATCAGGAAAAAACAGCAACTTTCAGACACGGCGGAAATGAGATGGCTGAATGGATAAGAACGCAAGAAGAAATACATGAAATTTGATCAGAACAAGATTATAAAGACATAACTAGGGATGAAGTTACACCAGCACTTCGAGAGTCGAGTAGCAGGCAAGTTCCAGGGATAAACAAAATACCAAATTTTTGGTTGAAGGATTGCGAACCCCTCCTCGAAGATCTCGGGCAGCCAACCCTCGTGGCGAAGGAACCACCTAAACAACAACAACAACAACACGAAAATCTAGCAAGGTGTTATAATGAAATAGTAAGAGAGCCCGAAAAAAGCCCGACATTGTTAACACAAGGAATAACATACTTGTTTCCTAAAACACGACAAACAAATAATCTTAAAAAGCCATATCCAATCACATGCTTACCAACCACATAATATTAATATATAATATAATAACAACAAAATATTTACATCGATTATAGCAGACAGAACTTACAACCACTTAGAAGAAAACAATTTACCATCATCTAAACAGAAAGGATGTTGGAGAGGTTCGTATGGTTGCAAAGACTAAATTCTTGTAAATAGAATGACTCTTGAAGATTACAAAGCAAAGAGAAAGAATCTGAGTACTGCCTGAACAGACTACAGAAAAGGTTTTCCTCATAGTTTGATTATTAAAGCATCGAGAAGATTGCAAAATACAAATATCTTGTAATTGGAATTAGCAAAATATGAAATACTAAAACGACTGTCATTGCAGTAGTAATAGGAGCTTTAAGGCGTATTAGAAAAGGAATAAATCGATATTTTGAACAAACACGTTAATATTATTACGTTTTAAAATCAAGTAACTGCAGAAAATTTTGCTTCTTGGAACTGCACATTTACTAAGAAAAACACTTTCCATGTCATAGCCTCAGGATAATAGCTTGATCTTAGCATATTCAAAGGACTGAAGTCCACAAATGTTGTAAAGGGTGTTTTATAATAATAATAATAATAATAATAATAATAATAATAATAATAATAATAATAAATAATAATAATAATAATAATAATAATAATAATAATAATAAGAAATACCAAGTTGCGACTGACGCGGAAAATCTAGCTACTTTTATCAAATGAAAACCAGAAATAAGAAGAAATCATGCCGCATCGCCCGTCGCGCGGATCAACAAGGGGCGCGTGCCTCAGTGAGTGACCAGGCTGAGGATTTCGAAAAATTTGCTACTAGGTCTAACCCTCCCACATATAACGACCAGGATGGTTACCAGGAAGGGAACAGTCCCACCCCTGGCCCTACTGGTTCACCACCAAAGAAAATTCAAAAAGAAAAAAGAAAAAAATGGACAAGAGAGGAATACAAAGAAGTAATGTATTGTTTTTATTATGCATTTGAGAAACCTCAAACAAACAACACTGAGAACACTTTTATTATATGGTGCTCACGTAACAGTGAGAGCGATAAATTAGAAGGCTTAGACGCAAATAAATTAGCAAATGTAAGGAGATATATCATGCGGAGTAAGAAGTTGACAGATATTGAAATTGCACAAATTAAAGAAACTGCAAAAAATGATGCTAGGGAGAATGGCCTGGAGGCAGAAGGAGGTGATGAGGTTCAGGATGACGCGGTTGTACAAGAAACTGTTGAAAATATCGTACCTGATATTGGCAATGGCGAGAATGTACAAGTTGAGGATGTTGAAGATCTGGATTGGGAACTGGACGCTGAGGATTTGATTGAAATGAGAACAAATATCCTAGAGGAGTGGTCTATTGTCCAACATACAAACGTTAAGGACCGCGAGTCATTAATGAAAATCCGTCATACTCACAAATACAAAAATTTAATAGCTTTGGGTAACGCAGCACTAAAGCGGTTAT
>RDPX01000107.1:976407-989805 GCA_003991215.1 Morbakka virulenta | reverse complement strand
AGTGTAGTAAAATGGCTCAACGTGAATACAAGAGGAGACATGATAACATCGCTAAGCTGATCCATTGGATGTTATGTGGAAAGTATGGTCTCGACAGGAAGGAGAAATGGTACGAACATTGCCCGGAAGGTGTAGTAGAAGATGAAAATGTAAAATTGATTTGGGATATCAATATCCAATGTGATAATTTGATAGAAGCGAGGAGACCAGACATAATATTACTTGAGAAGAAAACGAAAGATGCCATCATTATAGATGTTGCTGTACCTGGTGATTGTAGGGCACATGAAAAAGAGAATGAAAAGGTCGAAAAGTATCAAGATTTAAAAATGGAGCTGAAACGTCTTTGGTCGTTAAGAAAAGTGAAAGTGGTACCAGTAGTTGTTGGTGCCTTAGGCTGTGTGAGCAAAAGATTTAATAGCTGGATGGAAATGTTAGGTCTTGAAGTAAATGTTGGAATTGTGCAAAAATCAGTCTTATTGGGATCTGCGAGGATAATTAGAAAAGTAATGGACATTTGAAAGAACCCTCTTCGCGCTTGGCCACTAGTTGTGGCTCGCCCAAGAGGAAAATACTCGGCAATACGAACAGCCTGTGCGAAAGCTTTAAAACAGATAATAATAATAATAATCGCCCTGGGTATGATGTTAAAATGCATCCGGTTGTGGAGTTTCGACATGGGCGAATGGGGTTACCCTTTGCCACAACTACCTCCAGGTCACCCTTGGGCAAGGTGTAGTACCTGTTAGCCCTGGGTAGGTGGAGCTCATTAGCCTTGGTTGGCAGTCCACCTAGGAGAAGGAAAACTTTGAATAAAAAACCTAGCCGCGTGAGCTGGAAATTCCAGGTGGCGTCTGGCGTGATATACTCAGCTGCTTGGCAGAAAGGGTAAAATGCAACTTTAATGAAATCATAAATGAATACCAGAAGAAATACATCCCGCATCGCTCGTCGCGCAGTTAACCAAGGAGCGCGTCCTCAGGTAGGAATCAGCCTGCTGGGTTCGAAAAATTGGTGACTGAAACTAACTCATCTAACGCAACTCTGTCTGGAAATTCAAGCCAGGATATTCCTAACTTGAACCCAGCTGAGACAACATCGCGAACAAACGTGAAGAAAAAAGAAAAACGTATCAAATGGAGTAGAGATGATTTTAAGGAAGTAATTTATTCCTACTTTCTGGCATTAGCAAACCCATCTGAAATCTGCTGCACATTAAGAACTTTTAATATATGGACAGCGCGTAATGAAAATATTAGACCGTATTTTGATGCAATTAAACTAGCAAATGTCCGTCGTGACATCATAAAAAAAAATAGAAGACTCACTGATATAGAATTAAACCTGATTAAAGAAACTGTCCGTGCTGAAAATTTAGAGAGCTCGTTAAATAGTACAGAGAATTTAATTGAAGATAATGTTGATGTTCCAGAAAATGTGAATGGAGATGTTAGGGAAGTAAATGAAAATACTAGAGTTAAAGTGATTGAGATTGAAGTACCGATAAATGATAATATTGAGGCAGGTGTAAATGTGCCATTTACTGAGGTGGAACTGAGTCATATTGAAAGGATACGCTCTAACATTCCCGAAGAATATGCTAAAGTCAATTTTAGTGAAATGAGTGATAAGGAATCCCTTCCAAGAATTCAAAACAGCAAAAAGAACAATAAGAACATTATAATGGGTAATGAGGCACTAAAGATGATTTTTAGGACTGAAAGACCACGACTTAGACCCAAGTGATTTAAACCAATTAATATATGCAGCTGCGAAAACTATTACCTCTGAATGTGTAGTAAAGATAAAGAAAAGTAGACAATATGTAAGAAAAATACTTAAATGGAGGGCTAAATTGGAAAACGAAATAGAAGGCATCCGAGGGGAACTTTCTGTGTTATCGGAACTTCAAAGAGAAAAAAATGTTAAAAGTAGAATATGTCACAAACTCAAAAGGAAATATAAAATAAATAGGGATAATACAGGTGAAGTCAAGGAGACTGTAAAGCAGAAGATGCAGGCGAAAGTGAAAAGGATGCAAAGATTTGAGAAAAGAGTAAAGTTCTACAGACAAAATAACACTTTCAAGACAAACCTCAAGAAGTTTTGTAGGGAAGTATGCAAAGAAGGAATTAAAATCATTGTAGCACAGGAGATTGAAGAAGTCGAATAGTTTTGGAAGAAGATCTGGAGTAAGGAACAGCCTCATAATGAAGAAGCTGAATGGATTAAGGAAGTTGAATCATCAAATGCAGACATTCCTGCACAGGAATGGAACAATGTTACAACTGAGGAGGTTAAGAGTGCCCTGAGTAAAGCAAAGAAATGGAAATCTCCAGGTGTTAAAGTCAATAATTTCTGCTTGAATTGTCTTGACTCTTCTCGTGAAATTATGGCCCAACAACTTTCACAATTCCACAACAACCCCGGAAAATGTCCGCAATGGCTTTCTAAAGGCACTGCATATCTATTACCGAAAACCAACGAGACAAAAAACCCTAAAAATTACAGACCAATTACCTGTTTTAGTACTACATACAAATTACTTACTTCAGTTATTATCCATCGAACTTATTCGTTTCTTGAAGCAAATAGCTTATTTCCCGGGGAAAAAAGGGCAAAAAGGCTGTAAACGTGGGTCCTATGGGTGTAGAGATCAGCTACTCATTGACAAGATGGTTTTGGAAAGCTGTAGATCGAAGTATAGAAACCGAAGTGAAGCATGGAAGGATTACAGGAAGGCATTTGACAGCGTTCCACATAGCTGGATTTTAAAATCACTTGAGCTGTGCAAAGTGTCTCCAGTAATCGTCAGTTTCATACGAAGTGGCATGAGGATGTGGAAAGCAACTCCCTTTAAGCCATGAAAACGGAATCCTTAAGTACAATCGCATTAACATAAATTGTGGTATTTTCCAAGGAGAGACTCTTTGTCTCCCATTCTCTTCAGTATCGCCCGTTTCCCACTCTCGAAACTGCTTAATGCAACAGGCTATGGATACAAAGTTAATGGTAAAGTTTTAGATCACTTATTTTACATGGACGATCTAAAGTTGTTTGCGAAGAATGATAGCGAACTTGAAGGGCTGTTGCAAACTGTCAAGACTTTCAGTAATGACATCAATATGTCATTCGGATTGGATAAATGTGCTAAAGCAACCTTTAAGAAAGGAAAACTAGTACAGTCAAGTGACAGAATTAGACGATCATGAAACCATCAAAGAACTCGAACCTAGAGAAATATATAAATACTTGAGTATTAATGAAAGTGACGGAATCGAACACAACAGTATGAAAGAAAAAGTTATAAAAGAATTCTACAGAAGGGTTAGGTACTGAGAAAGATTGCTAGTAAAGCAAAGAAAAACGCTAAAAATTTGGGGTTAAAACATCTCGAATCACGGTGGCAAGAAAACCTCTCCATGGACAGTTTGCAGCTCGGGTCAATAATGCTGATGTAGATACCATTGCAACACATCAGTGGCTCCAAAACTCTGGACTGAAAGCGGAAACGGAAGGCTTTATTCTTGCCGTCCAGGATCAAAGCTTATTAAGAAGAAATTATCAAGCAAATGTCTTCCACAATGGTGCAGACCCAAAATGTAGATTTTGCGAAGAAAAAGTGGAAACAATTGACCACCTTGTCTGTGATTGTTCTATTTTAACTCCAGTTGAGTATAAAAACAGACACGACAGAGTTGGACAATACCTGCACTGGAAAATCTGCAAATACGTTTCTGTAATGCGATTTATACTAACTAATTGGTATGAACTCCACCCCGAACCTGTTACAGAGGGACAAAATTTTACAATTCTCTGAGACTTTCCAATCCATACGGATCGCACGATACAGGCTAACTGCCCTGATATTGTCATTAAGGTAGGAAAAACAACACCTGCCTCCTCGTGGATATGAGCGTACCATCAGATATAAATGTCTCCGCCAAAGTGTTTGAAAAACTTGCAAAATATAAGGATCTTGAAATTGCAATTGAAAAGATGTGGCACCTAAAAACTAGAACTGTTCCTGTAGTGATAGGTGCTTAAGGCCTGATAAAGAAAGGGACTAGTGACCTTGAGAAAATTCCAGGAAACCCTTCTCCTCATGAAATTCCAAAAATGGTATTAAATAGCCCAGCGCATGTACTACGAAGGGCGCTCACTATCCAGAAATTGACGTCTTCACCACCTTCTCACCCTTTTTTTGTATATATTTGTGTCTTGTAATTCATTGTGTAGCTGATGTTCGTGAATTGTCCTGAATAATATCTACTTTATTTTTAGATTTTTTAAAATTGAATATTTTATTATTATTCTCTCTTTTCACAAAAAAGCCCTTCCTATTTCGCTCTCCCTGGGTCACTGGTAGTGACCCAGTGTTTGATCGTACACAACAATTCAAAGAGAAATTTTTTTTATCATAATAATAGACCCGAGCTGGCCAAGCCAATTTGGACATAAGTAAAACTATTCTTTGAATAAATTGCTTTCTATTCCATTTTTGTTTTTTCTTTTTTTCTCGTTGCCTGTCTTTGATAGTCATTCGTCTGGGATAGCAAAAGTGGCCCTTTGTTAATTTAATACGACATCGTTGGGTGTTTTATAATATACTGCTTTCAGTTTACTTAGGATAGGACTGTGTGTTTTGTTTATTATTACTAAGATTTAAAATTTATAGTAGATTTCGTTCGAATCGCTTGCAATGTTATACTGTGGCCATTAAATTCCTGGTTCAATTTTTGTTCTAGGTATACCTTTTGATTCATACAAAAAGACCCCTGGTTGGTATCATAAGTGACATATAGCCCCAACGCTTTGATAAATGACTCTTACAGTTTACTTGAAAAACTTTTTTTCGTTAGAGGCACGAACTAGAGCTGATTTAAAATCTGGAGCTGACAAATGATCTTAATTGACAGATGGGATTTGATTTACCTAAATTAGTACTAATTCGAATTGAACACACGGGAGAAGTCTTTTGAAGTAAATACCCCTGATGCTTTTAACATTTTTTTGAAAACAGGGATTTGAATGTGGCCTCCCCGCCTCTTTTGTTACGTTATCCTCGCACACTATGACCCATTTGACATGGGAAGTTTGAAATGGGGCTTTCTACCCAGCCATCTGTAAAAAAGAAGTGTTACTACTTTATGTAATGTAATCCCATACTCCATAAAAAGTTGTATTTCGGAGCCATATTGCATGTTCTTAATAGAGCCATGGCTTGATGGTTAATACAGCTGCACTGTAAGCATGATGTTGCGGGTTCGATTCCATGAGCGAGCAAAAAGACTTTGGAACTTTACAGTTAAGCCATTAGTTGGTGTCAGAAGAGACATCCGGCCGAGAAATTACCCCCTGCCACAAAAGAGTTCCTCTGAAGGGCATCTTCTCAGCCAAGTTAATGGGACAATGACATCAAAAACCAACACAAAATTGCATATGCTTTTTGTTTTCTTCTCTCCTTTCGTCCAGGTGAAACCAAAATGGTAAAAATACTTTTTAGCAAACCTCTTATCCCCCACCCCGCCCCAACACACACAAAAAGCCTAACAAAAACATGCCAGAAATAATTAGATCATTTGCAAGCTTACTGTCAATAGTACCGCATTTGGGTGACGATTTTTATCTTTTTGAAATATGTAATTAATTCGAACATGCTACTATCAATAGCTTTTTTTTTCCTGCAGGAAGTTAGTTATGTATGTCCACTTAACTCTGAGGGCTATACTGATAGGTAAGTGACATCTTCATATTTTTTAATTGCCCGGTCAGTTTTTTCTCACTGATTTTGTGCGGATAAGGCAACTTGCATTGCATGTATGTGAATGTGAATGTCCAGTTTCTGTATCTTCTTTCTTATTGCACACATGCCTAGTTTCTAAATTTCCAAATAAAGAAATGCAAGTGAATCTGGAGTTTTTGCTTTTTTCAGTCACTGTATTGTTTGAAAGAGTAAGGCAGTACTAGATCATTTTCTCGCCATTCTTAGAACAGAATAGGAACACGTAATTTAAACTTAAAAAGAGTAAGGGATTTTTAATTCTTGTTCATTCTTCTTGTGCCTACATGGCACGTAAAAATGCCAATTGAATTTAGTTTTTCCTTTGTTATATGCTTATTTAATATCACTGTTTGTACCCACTTGACTATATCTAGTAGTAAAACATATCAATCATTAATTGATCTTTTGCATTCCCAAAAAACGTTTCAAACAATTTTTATTTCAACTACAGTTACTTTTTCAGTGCTTCTTTCGACTTTGTTTTTTTGGTTTGAATCCCACTAAATGTTACCCAGCAAATTTGAAGCTGAAATCCGTAGAAAACGGATAGAATTTAAAGCAATTTATGTAATTTATGACTATTAACATCGTTTTGTAGTTATAAGCATTACTAATTGCCGTCAAAATTATTGTCTTGATTGCCTTCTGCACTGATCACTGTTGTCATCCATATCCTTACGCAAGGAATGCAATTATTACCATCTCTTGTATTTTTGATATACATAATTTATTTTATTGTTATACATGTTGAGATTTCTATGGAATGAA
The DNA here is from genome assembly GCA_003991215.1 of Morbakka virulenta. Lineage (NCBI taxonomy): Eukaryota > Metazoa > Cnidaria > Cubozoa > Carybdeida > Carukiidae > Morbakka > Morbakka virulenta. The sequence goes on along the minus strand of RDPX01000107.1, from coordinate 983,252 downwards.
TGCCACTCATGGAGACCCAAAACTGAGTTTGAAAATGTCATAGGATTTTGTCAAGTTTTGACTGTACTGTACGTGAATTATTAACAGGATTGCTTGGATAAGGATCGAAATATTTGCAATACGTTTTCCTAAGGAAGCTAATCATGATAATGTTTTTCTGTGCTGTTATTTGTATTAACGTGTAATTTTTTATATTTTTTTTGCGTTCTTCAGCTTGGCTATTGCTGATAAAAACACATTAACTATAGGAACTGTTGACGATATACAAAAGTTACATATAAGAACAATACCTCTTGGAGAATCCCCAAGGTAAGATGTTAAAGGTGTGTTCTGGCTCAGAAGTATAAAAGTTAAGAGTGTGTGTGTGTGTGTGCGTGTGTGTGTGTGTGTGTGTGTGTGTGTGTGTGTGTGTGTGTGTGTTTGCACTGGTATGTGTTTTTATCGCCACGCTGATTGTAATGTCAATCAAAAAGTCGTGATGTTTCCAAATCTCTCCATACATCACAAGTCTACATCAGCAAATCGAAGAAAATTTATAGTGATTTTTTGTCTCTACTAGGCACTTGGCTGCCCCAGATTAAAAAATACCATGTAATTTGTTGTTTTTTAGACTTAAAGCGTTTTTGCAAAATACTCATCAGGCGTTCCAATAACCAGTACCTATTCATGGCAGCTTCTCCTTAGCCACAGTACCGTCACTTCTTTCCGTTTCTTCCCCCTACCCTTCCTATTCCCGATCACTCGGTATGAAAAAGTCAATTTTGAATCTGCAAGAGAATACTAATTAATGTGGTGTATATTTTGGTCTTTTGACGAGACTGGTGCCAGAAATTATTTGAGATTTGGGGTGGGGGTGGGGTGGGGTGGGGTGGGGTTGTGTCTGTTCGTTTGTTTGCATTTGTGTTCCTCGTCCCCAATGACCACAACATTTTGTAGCAGGTACCACTGAGACAAATGTTTGACTATTTAAAAGACAAAATTTTTTACCTAAAGCAAACTTCCGAAGGAACACAAAGGTTAAACGGATTTTTTATGTATTTTTATTATAGTGAGCTGATGAAATGTTCACCATTGTGTCATATAATTTGTAAAAAGTGTGTAATCTCTTATGACTTCTGCACTGGGAGAATTCTGATTGACAGTATCAATGTCAGTCATATAGACAGTGCCTGTGGCAAAGCCATACATTGTTTATATATGGCATTGAGATTAGGGTTAGCTTTCTAAGTCTTTAAGAAACTTCCATTTCTGCTTATCCATTTCGCTATATCTGTATATCAGTTATGGGTTATTGCCCTTTTGCTTATTTTTTTAATTTCGTAAGACACTTTCGTTTATGCCAAAAAACGCGACATGTTTAAAGGAAAAGATTCTGCAATAGGCACAAACCGACCGCCAGATATCTGTATTATGTCGGATAGTACTAACTAACTTCTTCCCTGTTTTAAGTGTTTACGTGCCTTGCATAAGCACATTTAAAGTAAATCTTTCTGCAAAATCACTCGTCGATCTGACGATCCCGGATCCTTATCAATATAGTCGGGAGAATTAATTGAAATTTTGCTTCTTGCACACCTACCTATTTTGTTATTTAGTTGAAGTGTATTAGTTAGCCTGTCTTTAATTTTGTGAAGTGTTGATATACTGATCAAGTAGTGAGCCATCTTCTGCATAAGTTCACGTCTTTTTGCTGTAAGTAAGCCTTTTGTTTTCATTGACTTAGTTTGATTCATTGTGCGAACAATGTTTTTGCCCATTTCTACTGCAGATGATCGTCATTGAAACATAATTCACTTTGGCCCCAGTTTCCACGCACTAATTTTTTCAATTATTGTTCTTTGTAGACGGATAGCTTACCAAGAAGTTACACAGACATTTGGTGTTTTGACCGAACGTAAAGAAATAAAAGACCAGAATACTGGTCGCTGTGTGCCGTTACATCCATCAGCAAGTACAACTGCCTCTAATATCACATCAAGTAATGCGCAAGGAACTAGCGTACCTAGTGAGCAAAAGCCAGGAAGTAGCAAGACAGAAGATATATCATTTGGTGACGAACAAGATGCATATTCTCTTTTGATTGTTGATCAACACACCTTTGAAGGTAATAAAGTTAGTAGTGAAAAACTTACTACATTCAAGCTCGGAACCAATCTTAAGAACTTCTTTTCAGCGCCCTTTCTGTATTATTATTCTAATTTTAGCTGTATTTTCAAGACCATTGGCTTCACCTTAATTGAAAATGCAGTTCGTTGCAGAGCACAGATGCCGATGGTATTATCCTTGAGCGTCGTATCCAGTGGACAGCAATTTATGCACACTACTTTTTTGTCTGCACTATGTGCCAATTCTTAATACAAGTTCTTGTACTTTCAGTTTTTTCTTCATCTTCTTTCTTCCTAGGCAAGGCTAGAAACCACTTCAATGCAGAGTGGTGTTTTTCTTATTGGATTTTTACCCATTTTTTAAAAATCTTTTTATACTTGTTTTTTTCCCTCTACCAAATCTATCTCCGAAAACATGTACACACGTAATATGCGACTAATAAAGGAGAGATACACTAGGTCCTTTACGTCCAGGGATGTTACGAGCCCAAAATCCGGGTCCTCTAGCATGGTAAGTTGTTGATTCAACCACCTGGCCACCAATGTTTTTGTTTACATGACACATTTAGACACTTCCTCAAGATTCTTGTGTAGCGTGCTTTCCACTTTCTGCCCAAAAACTTTGTAAGTCACCAAGTTTCACAGTCGTAAAGCAGTGCAGTTTCAATGATAAAAAGGAATGACCTTTGAAAATTGTACTGTATTGGAGAATTAATTTTTTTAAGACATGTGAAATTTTGCTTTCTTCAGAATTTGGAATGTATAGGTGTTGATATTGGAGTTAATGTCATGAGTCCCAAGCTTTTTAAGCACAGTAAAAGCGTACACATCAGAGCTATATTCAGATCAAGAGATGTCCCAGACTGCACCAGCGGAGCAGAAATTCTAGAAGAGGAAGTTAAGTCAGCTATAAACAAGCTCCGTTTTGGGAAAGCAACATATGTGCCGAACTTCTCAAACATATGGGTGAAACCGGTATGAAGGAGCTAACCTCCAGATCGGGGACGGCACCTAGACAAGGCAAGGCAAAGGCGTACACTTACAACAAAAATGTCCTAAATCATAGGTGTGTTTACCCTTAATGTTGACGTTCATCGTGATTATTGCTGTCAGATATTCTAAGGGATGGTGATATTAGTGGCCATGGTAGTCGATGAAGTGGCTGTTGATTATCTTAATAATATAGATGTTTTTGGTAATTCCTGTGCAGCAGCGTGTTAACCAGGGTTTGACGATTACTGTTTTGACTTTTGGTAATATTTGGATCACTGTCAGTAATATCCCTGTTCCCGGATACGTAATGAGCTTTAAGACTTAATTCTTGGCCTAATGATGATTTAGACTGTAGCTGGTGCTTAATTGTATAGTGTTGTCAGTATGTGTGTTTAGTCATGAAAATGACGGTATTTGTTGTAGCAACAGTGGTGGTGCTTTCAAACTTGCGGATAATGTAACTATTGAAAAAGATAACAGACCTGCTGCTACGTTTCTGGTTGCTGTGACGGCATTATTGAAACAGGTGATAGTGCGAATGCAGCTCATCATAAACGCATAAATAAAGTTCGTTTATCAAAACGAACTTTCCAAACTTTTTGGCTATTTAATTTTATTTTTATAGTTTTGTTTACATCATTTCTTCGTACAGCGGCAAAATGTTAGGTTTTTTTCTTTTGAACCATTTTGGCTACATCTTTTCCATATTTATTTCTTTTCATCTTTTTTGTCTTCAAAGAACGAAAGTAAATAGCGTTTTTATTGTTTTTTATATGCACATAGTAAACTTAATGACTTATTTCATTATTGTTTAACTAAAAGTTTCACGTATTTAACGGTCGCCAGGCACACGTAAGATGGTTACTTTCAAAACAACTCCATAATGCACAAGTCAGACACTCAATTCTCAAAACAATATTTGCTCTTGTAATTTATTCGAGTGTTTTAGTTCCTACGGCGGCACTTAAAAATCAATTCGTTCAGTTTTGGCACCGTTTTCTACATATATTGAGCACTCTCTTTCACTCACTTTCCTTTGTATATATATATATATATATATATATATATATAAAGGTAGATAGATAGATAGATAGATAGATACATACATACATACATACATACATACATACATACATACATACATACATACATACAAACATACATTCACACATACATACATAGATACATAGACACATAGAGATAGATAGATAGATAGATAGATGGAAAGAAGCTAGGTAGATAGATAAATAGACAGATAGAAAGAAAGAAAGGAAGAAAGAGGTAGATAGATAGATAGATAGATAGATAGATAGATAGATAGATAGATAGATAGATAGATGGAAAGAAGATAGATAGANTAGATAGATAAATAAAAAGATAGAAAGAAGTAAGATAGATAGAAAAATAGACATAAAGAAAGAAAGAAAGGAAGAAAAAGGTAAATAGATAGATAGATATATAGATAGATAGATAGATAGATAGATAAATAATAGAAAGAAAGAAGATAGATAGATAGATAGATAGATAGATAGATAGATAGATAAATAGATAGATAGATGGAAAGAAAGAAAGAGGTAGATAGATAGATAGAAAGAAAGAAAGAAAGAGGTAGATAGATAGATAGATAGATAGATAGATAGAAAGAAAGAAAGAAAGAGGTAGATAGATAGATAGATAGATAGATAGATAGGTAGGTAGGTAGATAGATAGGTAGATAGATGATTGATAGATAGATGAATAAATAAATAGATAGGTTTGTAATATTTGAATATTTTACTAAAGTTTTCTTTCAGTAACATTCATAAACAAATAGACGAGTAGGTAGATAAATGAATAAGTGAAAGTGTAAATAGAGAAATGAATCAGTAATAAAGATACACACGCAGTCGGTGTTTTACTTACAATGGTTTTAACTTGATATTCCTGATATTTGACCCTACATTTCTTTATACATGCCAGCTTGACCCTCTTCCCCAACGATTGTTTTTATTAGAAAATGTTTTTCGCAATTAACTGGAACATTGGTAGTTTTTAAAGCAGTTATAATATAATTTTTTGCAGAATTCTATATTTTTTTAAAGTGTGCAAGAAGACAGCATTCATTTTCTTCGTATACTGTAACAGAGTGGGCTTACTAAGTTATTGCCAGTTTGTAACGCCTTCATACGTTTTGGTATTTTTTGTCTCGCACTTGTCAGTGATGCATGCACACCACTTCCTTGAACATGAGTATTCGATCTCAGTGATGTCCTGTCAACTAGCCAATGACCCAAACACCTACTATTGTGTTGGAACAGCCTTTATTTATCCAGATGAATCCGAACCGAGAACAGGAAGATTAGTCTTATTTCATTTTAATGAAGGTAATTTGTTTTTGTGGGCTCATTATTTTTAGATTCTGGCATCTTCAATTTTTGTTCCTTGATTACAAATTAATGGTTTTTGTAAAATCATTTAAAGGAAAGGATTTAGAAGCTGTATAGATACTAGAAAAGCACTCAAGAGGTTGTAAATCTCTGCCAAGGAGCTACAATATTTGGTAAATAATGTAGCCCTGCATTCATTTGAGTCATATATTCAAATTTATCGCACCCTAGTCCTTCTTCTGATAGTATTTTTTAAAACACAGAAACATTTCATCACAAAAAAAGGCAATGGACCGCCTGGGTTCGAACCAGGCATTTCCTGTTTCAAGGCGTTTTAACCAACGAAGGCACGGCGCCCGTTGTTATGGAGGGGGAAAAAACCACTGTGTTTTCTTTTATACCCACAAATCCTGCACAAACGCAAACAAAATCGAGTCGGTTATCCTGATCAACTCCAAAATTTAATCAATTTTACCTTGTGCTACCATCAACATTCCTTTAGAGTTTAATCCAAACCCGTTTATAACTTTAAGAGTTATTTTGCACATAAACCAACCAACCAGCCAACCAGCCAACAGAAAGACAGACAAAGCGGACAAACGCAGACGAAAACATAACCTCTGTTGTGGAGGTTAAAAAGTTGGGAAATTTGAAATTTGCTAGAGCGAATGGCCCTAAAGACTATAAGCAGTGGATTTAAATTTCTTTGTATTATTTATTCATCGCTTCTTATAATTTTACTGATTTTACTAATTTTAGTAATTTTGTTTCCCATGTGAGCCGCCTGCGTGTATAGGCCACACCATTAATCTTTACGATCCCGCCTTTAAATTTTAGGTATACAACGTACAGAAGCCAACCTTAAGTAGGTACTACAGTATAAAGTTATAAGTAGTAGTTTAAAAGTGCCGCTTTTTGCTGTTGTTTTAGAAATTATAGACTGAGGTTATTATTGTGAGAAACCGATTGCACTTATACTATTAAAAACGAAGCTCTTAAATTACATTGATTACTAATATTGCCACTTGACAAAACGTTCGCAAATAGGAATTTATTGTTCCTGAATATTCCGGACCTAGATTTTTAGAAACAATTTAGGGTTCGCTTACTGGTGCGGTAGAAGGAATTGAGATAAGGTTTGATATATGCCTGACAACAGGACGAAAGAGGCTACCATGACGGATACACAGGGCACATTGTCTATATATGTATCTATCTGTCATGTAGTGAGTGGGTGTGTGTGTGTGAGAGAGAGAGAGAGAGAGAGAGAGAGAGAGAGAGAGAGAGAGAGAGAGAGAGAGAGAGAGAGAGAGAGAGAGAGAGAGAGAGAGAGAGAGAGAGAGAGAGAGAGAGAGAGAGAGAGAGAGAGAGAGAGAGAGAG
>RDPX01000107.1:958296-969058 GCA_003991215.1 Morbakka virulenta | reverse complement strand
TCGTTGGTTTGGTCATGTGGAGAGAATGGACAAGAATGCTTAGGCAAGTAGATGCAGAACAATCAAGGTGACAGGAACCACTGTCAGAGGAAGACCGAAGAAAACATGGGAGGAAGTGATAAGGACGGATCTGAAAGAAAAAGGTGTCAGCAGAGATCTGGTGAAGGATAGGATAATTTGGAAGTCAATTTCAAGAAAGCGTCCAACACATGCTAGCATGTAAAACGGACGTTAAACCGAATATGATGATGATGATGATAAAATAATCGATGAGAAAGTCAAATGTCGGTTGATGGATGTATAACTACCTCGCGATCCGTACATGTGTGTACGGATTTAATTCTGTTTGTTAAATTATAATTGAAGTTTTAAGTTACCGTGACGGGAATCTCTTAATTTGTATTAAAATCGTAACGTATTCTATTAACCCACTGAGCGGAAAACTGGTGCAGAAAATAAACCGGTCATATTTTTAACAAGGGCTTGATTAGTCAACTTTACCCAAGCACAGGCATGACTTTGAGTGGTAAGTTATGCGACCGTGAAGGGTGTTGCAGGGTAGTAATATACCCGCGAATTTGATCAAGAATCCGTCTGAAAGTTGGCTATTTTTCCCTCTATAAAGACTTGAAATCAAAGATTTGAGGCGACCAGCGCTCACTTCCTTCCTGTACGCCCTGCAATAAAAAATGTTTATTTTGAGGGGCCATGTGTTCGGTGCTGCTACCACTAAAGTGTTTGAGTGGGTATTGATGCAAACCCTGATATTATCTTCTGGTTAGGTATTTTCACAACTGCAAAGAAATGTATTTGCTCAATTTATTAAATTTTCGTTTTGTTGTTGTAGATAGCACATGACTTTTCACCCAACTGGATGACTGCCGTTGAAATCTTAGACGATGATACTTTCCTTGGCGCAGAGAATTCATTTAATTTAATCACGTGTCAAAAGGACAGCGGAGCTGCAACAGAGGTCGATCGACATCATTTGCAGCAAGTCGGTTGTTACCATGTTGGTGAATTCATCAATGTGTTTCGACGTGGTATGTTTATTGATATACATTATTGTTGATAAAAATGTTTCGATTAAAAACGAGGACAGTTACGAGAAAAAACTTGGTATTGCTCTGTTTTTGACTCTTTGTTTAATCCGTTGTATACTATAAGATATATGAAAGTTAGATAGTAGGAATATTTATACATATGCTACAGGTATTGACTCGCAGCCCAAACTACCCAATTTTTTTCGACAACAAATACAGACAATCTATCCGTCTCTCTGCAGGGATGAGCAGAGCTTGATTAAGCTTAAATTATTGAAGAGATTTTTGAGCAGATAATTCTTTTGTCATTTTCGTAAGAGCTTTAATTGAAATATGATCATTTTGTCTCCCCAGGATCTCTTGTTATGCAACATGCAGGCGAGCAGTCAACGCCGGTACAATCATCCATTCTATATGGTACTGTAAGTGGAGTAATAGGTAAGGTTGATAAACGATAAAAATTATTCTTTTTAAGACAGTGTTATATGTAGGTATCATTTTGTAAACATAATAACTACCAGCAGGTCAAAAGACTAACTTCTGCACCTCAGATGTGAAACCTTAAAACGTTGGTAATCATATACTAGAACAGGTTCCTCCCCTTTGCTGCCGCAGTTAGCTTCCTCTCGCTCGTCCCTGTTGGGCTTCATAGGCTTTTTATATAGGCTGCCTTTAATTATACCCTTTTTTTAACCTTACCCACCCTTTAGTAATGTTCACCTTCCCAGGCAGCTGTAAGTTGTTCTTCGTGATTTCGTTTTTCACCTTGGTCAGTCCTTTCCCTTGGCAAACGTACATTGGACCTCAAAAAAACACCTGATGATGCTCCCCAGCTAAATAAAGTTGTATACCTGCTTAATTACACTTCCCAAATCTATATTTTCCTTTGCGATCTTAACTCAGTCCTATTAACACTAGAACCAAAATGTAATCCACCTTCTCGTCCAGGTAGTTTTGTATGGACTAAACTGTGTACCACGGACCCAATGACTTGCAAGCCTATTTGAAACAATGTAAGATTACGGCTATTCTACGAAGTTGAATTGTCATACCTTATAATTATATATAACTTCTTCCCCTGTTCGATAAAAAACGCTAAGAATTATGCAGCTGATTGGACCTATTTTAAGATCTAGAAAAGCGCTTCAAAGGGGATTTATTTTTCTGGGAAAAGAAGTAGACCATAAACACTGCTCGGAATGCTGAAATCAGATGAACAACCTACTTAAAAGCTGTAATACATGGTTGGACATAACTTATGTTTGCCCGTAATCTGCTGTAGGTAGAATTAAGGCCTGGTTATGTTCATCCCCCCTTACCCACCTCGCCCTCCTCGGTGGACTAATGATTTTTACATGTTTTCTGCTTTGATGTTAAACACGCCGGGCAGGTTAACAGAACAATATCCATAACAGACCTTACGCACTTTACTTCTTATTTATAAAATTATGACGAATTAAAAAGGTATTTCTATTCTTTCACTTGGGTGCGCCATTCTTTTTCTAGGTGAGTATGCTAAGGTATCTCAGTCAAACCTGGGCTAACAGGCCTGAGGTTCCCACGAATCAAAAACGTCCCTTCCAAGACAAAAACATCTAACCCAAATAAACTATGAAATTAATATTAATAAGGAAAGGGTATAATAAAGAAAGGGTTTGGATTTTTGTGGAAAACAGTTGAGAAATATATGTGTGCCAAATTATTTTCCTACAATACATAACCCCGCCTTCGGTATTATTTATTTTAAGGCAGTGAAATACTGTTGTAAGGGTTAACCACCTTTTTAAATACTCTTTTACATATATTCTTGCGCAATAAAATTATTTCCGTTTTACTCCTCATCCTTTTACTCTTTGAAAAGGATTTTGACTCATTTTTTTGTAAATAGCTTAAAAGAACAGAAATGTGACATTGCGGATTGTTTCCTGAGTAGCTTAATTGGTCAACAGTGCTTCTTTTAAGCCTATTTGACACGGCAAACTTAGTTACTATTAGCCTCATTCTTAATTTTTCTTTTTTTTTAAATATCCATTAATAATTAATTATGTTAATATTGTTGCGGATGCTCTTACAAAGAACAAAACTGAAAATTCAGCCGTTAACGTGACATTTTGTACCTTAAGCTTTCTTTAATACTCATCAGCAAATGACAATATGGGCGGAAGGAATCTCGGTATCAAGGCACTGACTGACCAATAGTATGAATTCGTATTTCAATTCATATTACTCTGATTTGCATATCATTGAAATTTACTTTTCAGTGTAAATTTTTCTCCCACTTGTCGGGTCTTCTTATTCAAAAGCCTTACATTTTTTCAAGGTCATCAGTAAAAGCAGTTGATTTTACTGTGAATTCTATTTTGCAGCAACTATTCGATAGAGCTCGGTTCTAAATTATTATACTTTATGTTCTTTTTTTTTTAACAAATATAGGTTTGGTGGCATCAATTTCAAAGGATTTATACTATTTTTTACTACTCGTTCAAGGAAAAATGACAAATGTAATTAAAAGTGTAGGTAACATTGAACACGACTCATATCCTTTTCAAATACATTATTGATTGTTGGTTATAAAACTACGAGGGGTTCTTAAAACATTGGGCAACCAAATACATAAAAAATAAACTGTCATTTTGTTGATGAATACTAATTTAAGATACACATGTTTTAACCGCATCCTGAACCGGCTTTTTTAGAGCTCACTGTTGTTTTGGTGTTGTTTTGTTCCTGCACTTGTTTTTGTGTATCTGTTTTTCTAATTGTTTTGCGGCATTTTCATGTTTTTGTTATTGCTCTTGATTTTTTTCTTCCTTGTTTCGTTGTTGGTTGTCAGACGTAGTTGAAAAGATTGTTGATGTTGTTAGTCAGACAGCCCTTGGTGTTTGGAAAAAACCCAATTTAGTGTCCCCTGCGTGGTCTAGAAATTAGATTTCTACTTTTCACCAAGGTAGCTAGGATTCAGTTCTTTGTGCAGAATGCTCACATCTGTCCCAGGCCACAAATGTTGAAATACCAGGTTAGCTTCTTGCCGGGTTACGTTTGTCCTGTGGGGAGGAATCCCCTACAGCCTTAGTCGCCAGCCTTCCTAAAAGGTGCCTCTGTAAAAACACCAGTTGTAATATCACCACATAACCAGCTTTCTTTTCTGAGAGTAGTGTGTGGTAGACAATGTTTGGTGGCGCCCTGTTAATTCCACCCCAACACCTTTAAGCTCGGTTAGTCCGCATGATGATGGTCTGCATCTCCATGGTAGTTTCGGACATACCTATTTTCAATTTTTTTATGACAATTCCAAACAAACGAATATCCCCCAGTACTCGGCAGACCTTTAATGGTCAACTTTTTAAATTTTGCTAAGTTCTGAACGTTTATGACCCACTAACCAAGGCAGTGACGACCCGGCATTATATTTTACATAACCCTATATTGTCTCTTATTATTTTGTACATTTATATTGTATTGTATTGTATTATGTTATATTATAATATAATATATTATATTGTATTATATATTATATTTTATTATATTATATTTATATTATATTATAATACAATCTATATATATCATATTATATTTATCATATTTTATATTGTAACGTATTTTGTATACTTCATGATATTGTGTGTATTATTAAAATAGCTGTATCTTACACATTTTCCTTGACCAATTTTTAAATGGAGGTTATTCCACAATGAACGAAAGTCCGAACTGGCGCAGAATTTTATCGATGGTGATTTGATTGAAACGTTTCTTGACTTGCCAAGAGTTCAGATGGATGAAGTAGCTAATGGACTTCAAGTGAGTTTTTCCCTTTAATTTTGCGATTTTTGTTTCAAGGTATGTGTAACTGTAGTCTTTCACCAAATGGCTAGTGATTAGCTTATTATGGGAGAGGTTCAAGGATAGCCTTCACGGTAGGTCTGATAATAATGGCTGAGTGACTAAGTTGTTCCCCTAAAGAAAGTGCTAGTATATGATTTCAGAGATAGGGTTGTGTAAAGTCTGGAACTGATAATCTCAGACGTTCCAAGTAGCAGTTTCCGTCTAATACGATCCAGAACAAAACCTTAAAAGAAAGCAAAATAATTGAAGAATCCACATTGCCTCGAACAAACATATCCTTATGCTCATCCAACTGATTGCTTAGAACTTGGTTTTCAAGCAGATTCTACTTACAGACTGATACTGCACTGAGGCTTTTGTACACAGAAAGAAACAGTTGGAGTATTTGTTACAGACCTGTAAGTTTTAGTCAGACGATAGTGATAATTTTTTTAAGCGTTTGCCAAGGAGTAGCACAGTAACACAGGCCGGTGACCATAGCTTCAGACGCGTGGGTCCTCTAAAGATAAGCATTTCCGTAAAACAGAGGCAGATGGTATAAAGAATACACCAAGTTATGACCTCATTCCTAAAAAAAAAGGTTGATTGGATGTGAAGCGACTTTATAGACTTTTGGAAATGAGATTTTAATTTTTTTTAATTTTTGGAAATGAGAAAAATAAAAAGTATGTAATAAGCTCGTGAGCCTATTAAAGGCCCTCGAGCTTATAACAAATAACAAGGAAAATGGATAGAAAACAGTTAAGAGTCAATATTCTAGCTAAGCAATACAAAAGGCAGCGGCAAGCCATCATAATAGGCTCAATATCATCAATATTTTTTGTTTCCTTTGTTTTTTGATTTTTATATGGTTTTGTGAATAATGAAAAACCATTCAACATCCCAAATTTTAAATTTGTAATCTGAGAAAAAAAATGTGAACATTATATCTAGAATATGATTCATTCTTTTTGTAAAACTGGGCTAAAACATACTAATATATTAATAAATAGCCAAAATGTGCTGATATACACTTATTATTTTTCCATATAATGAATTGAAAATATTTGAACTTAGTGAATATGAATTTAATGAAACAAATTTTGAAATGAAAAGAAGACCCCCTACCCCCTACCTCTCTCTCTCTCTCTCTCCCTTCCTCCCTCTCCCTCTCTCTCTCTTTCTCTCTTTCTCTTCCTCTTTATCTTTTTCTTTCTCTTTCCCTCTCCCTCCCTCTGTCTCTCCCTCTCTCTCCCTCTACCTCCCTCTCTCTCCCTCTACCTCCCTCTCTCTCCCTCTATCTCTCTCTCTCCCGTTCTCCCCCTCTCACTTTCCTTCTCTCCGCTCTTTCTCCCTGTCTCTCTCTTTCTCTTTCTCTTTCTTTCTCTTTCTCTTTCTCTTATTATCAATCCCATTTGTTACTTGTGAAACTGGTGAGAAAATGGAGATGTCATTGTACTAATCGTCAGGCAAAGTGGGTCAGCCACGTTATGTGAGCATATGTTAATCGGCGATTGGAACAATAAGAGAAATTTCTTTCATTTTTATGCAAAATGCAATTTGAGAATCAATGCCGATTCAAAAAGTGCAAAAATTAAGTAAGTATCGTCCGTGGAAATTAGTAATCGCGGTATCTATTTTATTTATGACACATTTTCTCCGGTGAACTAACAAGATTAATGAAATTCCAACCAATATATTGTTTCATGTTCCTCTGTTTATTCTATTTTAGATCGACGATGGAAGTGGGATGAAAAGAGACTGCACATCTGAAGACTTGATAAAGCTGGTGGAGGAGTTGACGCGGATACATTAGGACAACAGTGACCACTGATCAGTCATGAAGAAATTCCTTGATGACTTAACAACGGAATTAAATGACTACTTAATGACTTCAGTCTTCCACTATATCACGAAATGGAAATTTCAGTATGAGCTAGCTATTGTGTCTTAAAGAAATGGATTTGCACGGTGTAATACTCCGATGTGATACCCTCATGTGGGTTGATTGGGTACTCCTTTGTTCCGTTTATTACCTAGTGGCACATTTTTGCCCCTAACTAAGCAGCGTTTGGGGTGACGTTTGACTTTATCGCTCAAAAGGGTAGTCACTTTTACACAGCATGTAGACATTGCAGAGAAGGGGCATTTGGTACTGCCCTGTACCCACAATTGTCATATTTGATCCATTTCCAGTGCCTAATATCAGGGCGTAATATCATTGTTTAGCGACGTTTGTATGTGTCAATTTTACCTTTTTATCTTAGCTAACTTTCATAGTTGGGCTGAAAAGAAGAGAATGTTCCCCAAGACATTTCAAAATTACTCCTTCAACTGCTTTTTTTGGCATGACAAGGACCCTAGTCTTTTAGATCGTTTTATGACCAACGATAACCTGCAGTTATTTAGTAAGTCACCGAGGTATTCTTTCTTTGCAATGTATGCCTGAACTTAGCATTTTTTATGCTTTAACTTTACGGTGTCGCTGTTGATTGGAGGCAGATATTGATAATGTGAGGCTACCCATTCAGACGTTTTTTTACTGACGCTTTAATTGGTCGTGATGTGACGTAATGTGATGTCATGTGATGTAATTTAATGCATTGTGATGTAATTCAGTGAAGTGTAGTTTGATTGAAACATATATAACTTAATGTTTAAAGGAGCGAGTTAGTCAAATAAACAGGTTGCCTTTTTCTATATGTGTATTTCCTTCGTTGAATTATTTCCAAAGTGAGCATTTGGAAATGGGTAATCAGGAACGTAAGTGTAAAATAATGTTATTTGTTATTATTAACTCATGATTGGAATCAAACCAATGATACTTTAATTTTGGATGCTTAACTTTACTGAACATCCTTTCCCCAGATATTTTCACTTAATGTAAAAAAAATTATGCATATGCCAATGAGCTTTACTTTCAAGCCAGGAATTTTACCACCCAAAGATGAAGGCGAAGAAAATTGGTAAAAGCCGCAGGCTCTTGCTTAAGCGATGTTCAAAGCAACTTAAATTTTAGCATGAAAACGTTGCTGAGACCTTTCCATCTGCAATAGCCTATCATAAGGGACATCAATCTTTTTAGTTCCATGCCAGACGCGTTATTGATTGTAGGCGACGTTGCATCCCCGCAGATACTTTCTACAACTTCATTCTCAGCAGGTCGAACTTCAGTTTTTGAACCCCTATTTCCCCACGATTTGTTACCTTTTATATAGACCATAAAATTCATTTATTGCCATGTCAGATGCTTTTCTAAATGCTATTGATCGTATCCCTTTTTTCTTGCAAGTGAAACGAAATTAATCTAGTTAGTTGCATGTTAGATGCTGTTTTAAATGCTAGCAATCGAATACCGAACGATCTGTGTTTAAAGAAGACGAATATTTTATGGCTGTTGAGAATTGATTTAATTTTACCCCGTATGTTCAAAAATGTTATTTATGATTTCAGGTCTCAAAGTAACTTGATTACGCAACTCAAAAGGATTCCACTGATACTTTGCTGGTTCAACTGTCAGCCTCGCTACCCTTCTTCACTTTGTCACTTCTAGAGCCATTTAGTAAATGTTTTGATCGTTTTGATCTAGATCGTTAACGATTTACAGTATGAATCAAAGCTTCTAATATTTAGAAAGTAAGAAGGAGGAAGAGAATTAAAGCAGCATTGCGGTGAAAGAAACCCTTTGCGCAAGAGGAAGCTCTGCACTTAACAATCCCAACAAAATAGACGGAAGCTTTTCTGAAGAATGAGTGATGCGATGGACGGCCGTCAAAGGGTGTTATAAGATAAGACAGCTCTTGTCCAGATAGCCATTGAAGTACTTCTGAAAAAGAAAATTAGATAATATACCCCGATTATGCAAAAAGTCTTTAAAGCATTCCAGGAAGCTGAGGGTGGGGTTTGGGGCTCGACATCGGACTTGGCATTGTAGATGGGAGCAACTGACTAGGCGGGACAGCAATATTTCACACATAATCTGATTGAAAATTTTTAATAGTAGAGAATACATCATGAAAAAATTATTTTTGTGCAAGAAATCCAACTTCTATGAAAGCCGACTAAGCTTTGAGATAGCATTTTACATCAAAGAACGTGAGAGAATGAAAGCCCGAATTGCCTAGGGAACCAAAAGCCATTCATAATGACTGATCAAAGAATAGGGTTGTGACTTGATAAAAAGGAGCTTGGTTTCTGTGCACTAAAAACAACCTGCCATTTCCTCATCCACTCAGCGATGATGCGAAGGGCTTCTAAAAGGCGATTTGCAACTGGATCTAAGACAACCGAGAAGAATTCCAGGATTAATGGAGTACTCACGAGAGGACCAATATCCAGTTGATACTTCTAGATAGGCCATCAAGATGTTACTAGCTACAGAAGGGAAGATGTAATATTGAGAAAAAATATATCCCA
The DNA here is from genome assembly GCA_003991215.1 of Morbakka virulenta. NCBI lineage: Eukaryota > Metazoa > Cnidaria > Cubozoa > Carybdeida > Carukiidae > Morbakka > Morbakka virulenta. The sequence goes on along the minus strand of RDPX01000107.1, from coordinate 959,777 downwards.
TACAGCTTTCTGCAGGGTAGCTCCTGACTGAATCAATGACCTTCATTTTGATCTATCCTGTGCATCCTGGCGACTCGCTCCTACTGCCTTCATATCCTCTCTGATATCATTTAATTATCTCTTCAGTTGGCCTCTTTTCCTTTATCCAGGTATTCCTATGCTTATAACTCTCTTCCTCACATGTTCATCTTCCCGTCTTTCTACGTGTCCACACCACCTCAGGTGTACCTGTTTACATTTCTCTCTAATGGTCCTTACCTCTAAGGTTCTAAAATAGAAAGGATTTATTTAAATAATAATTTAATTTAATTTAATAATTTAATAATAATTTATTTAAATTATTTTATAGTGTTAACTACTGTCGTCTGCTTGTTATTTTCGATTAATTTTGCTCCCTAATAGTTTACGATCTTTCCAACTTTCTTCTCTTCTACTAATTGTAAATTCTTCCGTTGTATTTTTATTTTTATTAAGTTAATTTCAGTCTTAATGAAACTGTAGAGTTAACATTTTCAATAAGTTCTTTGGATGTTGTAGCTTAAGTAGTATAATCAGCATACTTAGGGGCAATGATAAAAGGTTCGATTTCTTATTTGGAGTCGTTATGTTCTTGCAGGATCTTACGTCGAAATGTGTCTCGCGTATAGGAGATGCTCCAACTCTTATCTTCTATTAAACTTTTAGCTAGGTAGTAAATGAGAAGGACTGCGCTCAGACAATCACCTTGGAAGATTCCAGTATAAGTTTTTGTGGTATTGTCCCTGATGGCATTCTCACTTTTTTAGTAGTTCTACATCACTAAGTAATATGTTCACCAGATGTATTTCATCTAGACTTTCGGCATGTCGAGAACCACTAGGTATAGTTGATAGTCTCAGGCTGTGATGGCCTTTTCTGGCAGTATCTTCACATCAAATACATGTTCAGTCGTGCTGCACCGTAGTTGGTAAGCAGTCTAATCTCTTGATATTTCTTCACTGATTTTGTTCCAGCATCGTTTGATCATATACATATTTCTAAGATCTGCTATAGCACTGATAATAGAATGACGGGTCAAATGTTAGCAGGTGGTCCTTGGTTTTTATCGGGCTTGGGTAATAGTGTTATAACACCTGTCCGAAGTTCTGATGGAAATTTTCCAGCTTCAGCCGTTTCATTTAGAATGGTGGCAGTTTCCTCTGGTATGCAATCAGGGCCATGTTTAAACATTTCTGTGTATATTCTGTCGATACCTGAGACTGTTATCATTTTTTATGTTCATAAAGCTGTCATAATTTTTGCAGTAGTAAAAGGTCAAAAGAAAACAAAAATTATCTAAATATGAATTACTATTTTGATCTAACTGATGTCCATTTTAAAAGTAACACCACTTTTTATTATATCAAATAATTTGGAAGACAAGTATTCAATTTGTACCGGTATGTAAAGGGATATACACCTAACCGTAAACATAAAAATAGATTCGTCAAATATCTCGAATC
>RDPX01000107.1:927485-958242 GCA_003991215.1 Morbakka virulenta | reverse complement strand
AGAGAGAGAAAGAGAGAGAGAGAGAGAAACAGATAGAGACAGACACAGAGAGAGAGAGAGACACAGAGAGAGACAGAGACACAGAGAGACAGAGACACAGAGAGAGACACAGAGAGAGACAGACAGAGACAGACAGAGACAGACAGAGAGAGACAGAGAGACAGAGTTTTTTTTTATCTCTGACGTCATTAACTTTTTTTTCATTTGCTATTTAAAAATGTGATCACCTATTTAATTGTTTCACCATTTGAATATTCTAGAACATTGACAGCTATAAATAGAGAAAATAAATGTAAGATTGAGATTATTTCTGCAAGTAACATAAGAAGAATTACAGGAATAGATTTAAGAGAACTTACGACGATTGTGAAGATTTGAAGATATGATAAGACTTAACTTGTTGCTTGAAGATTACTGCACCCCAACAACAAAAAAAGAGAAGAATTACTTGTTCAAAGAATTACACGCTTCATATTTGTTTTTGTTAGTAGTCAGTCGTTAAAAAGTAGCAATAATAGCTGTTATTTTTGTACAAGTCTTTGTTGTTGATGATCCTTGGCTATTTGGTGTTTAAAAGCCTCCTTAGGAACGCCTTTGAAAATTTTTGAATTTTGCCATTTTCAAATAACTTGTTTATCAAGATTGGACTATTGAAGAAGTTATCAAAGGAAACAGTGCAATAAGTTCCTTCAAGGCCTTTGCACAGCTCCAATACCACACTCTCTCCTATTCCCAGTTCTGTAGCATCCTTCTTCTCAAGGTACAGAATGAACTCGAATGGATATCCTGTCACACAATCATATCTACACCACCACTTGAAGCCCCACTTGACAGACTTGCTCTTGATGTACTGCTTCATTGAATTTTTACCCTTGAACTTTGTCATGTGTTCATCAACGCACTGTCCCGCCGAGTCAGAAGCAGCTTCTTTAAAGGGATTGTTTAGAAATTCAATAATTGGGCGTATCTTGTAACCTTTATCAGTTTTATCAGCTGTGTCATTGTTTATAAAGTGCAGATTTTGCAGAATATCCTGAAAGCGTTTGCGATGCATAGCATGCTTTATTCCTTCGTTTCCAACAAAAGAATCTTACTGCCAATACATGTCGATGGATAGCAACTTGTTTACAGACATGATGTATATGATTCCAAGGAAAGCCATCGTTTCTTCCGAATCAGTCCAGACGTTTCTTCCATTTTGTGCAGCATATAACGTAGACTTCTAAGTTCTACAGGTTTACCACTTTGGAAAAAATATCAAATGCTGTTGAGTATTCAAGGAACTCTTGCAAAACAGTCATTTCAAGAGTGCACTCATTTCGCTTGTGTTTTTCACTCTGCCGTTTCCATTTCATGGCTTGAATGCCATCTTCAACTTTTTGGGGCGGAGGTTTCTCAATTTTGCCATGGTTGCCACCAGCGATGTGTATACGACCATTAGGAGTGGTGAGTTTATGTGGATCGTCCTCAGGTTTTCGACGTAGTGTTTCATCCGAAACAAATTCTGTGCCAGAATCCTCCAACAAATTGTACACACCATCCTCTAAGTCACTATCTACATAATCCAATAAGGCGAAAACATCACCACTTGAAATTCCTTGCTCAATGCGCACATATTTTTTCCTCTGACTATCCATGACTACTACATCTCCTATCTTGTCAGTACAGCAACACAGCAGGATATAAGATGCAAGGAGAAAATCAATCAGTCTTACTCTTTTTTTAACAGCTCAACTTGTTTGCGCAGCTGCTGAAGTTTCCAGTAGGTTAAAAAGATTGTTTGCCACTTGATAAAGCTGTTTGCATAATTGCTCAAGCTTCCTCATGTGTTTCTGACATAACTGGGATTCACTCTTAAGGTAGATATAGTACCTCGAGAAGATTACCCCTCATACATCTAAGCAGCTGGTATCATATTGTATATGACATCATTATTACTCAAGATACAGCGTTTATGTAGCTTGATAACAGTAGGACTATTGTATGACTCATGGAACATTATAGATATGCAACAAGTATTCACAGGTAGATATGTATAAGTACTAGTCTCTATACAGTGTGCAGGCATATTGTACACCGTTATCTACCACAGGGACACTGATGTCCCACAATAAAAAAATTGATTCTTCTCATGAATGACAATAGGTTAGACATTGAAATTTGAGATGTGTAATTTTTCTTTTGTGCAAGTACAATTTTCAGCCTCAGATTATTACATTTCTCACGCGAAGAAAAATTACAAACACATCATAGTACAATAGTGAAAACTCGCCCAGAACCTTTTTGCAGACCCAAAGTTTTACTTTTACAAACTTATTTATCAAAATATATTTGCTTTGTTTTGTAAGCTTTGTTTTGTAGCTAAATGTAAGAAAGCAGTAATATTGATGATATCTCTTTTATTTTGGAACTACCGCAAATTAAATTCCTTGGACACCAGTGTCCCACCGTAGTCAAAAAGCCAAATACACCACGGGGATTTCAAGGCTAAAGCCCGTTTGAATACAGCACGGGTATCGGAGAACAAATGCCCGTTTCAATTCGCCACGGGAATTGCAAGGCTAAAGCCCTTTTGAAAACCAAAGATGACTGTCCCTTCAATATTCCGCGCTAATATTAAACCAGCAATAGCAACGGGATTCATTTTTGGAAGAAAAAATATCACAAGTCCACGTCAGTCAACTGTGTCGTTAGTGTTAGAAACTATATATATAGGCCAGTAGTTGAATTTGTGTTTTCTCGGCAATTGCACAGTAAAGCACAACAGGAACCTACAAAGCAAATTATCCATCTATAGGGCCAAAAGAGACAAGAGCGAAATCATACTTGTGTCCCGTGGAAGCAAGCTTGCATTTACCGTATGCTTTGCTAATGGCAGTTAAATACACCACAGGATTGTAAAGCTAAAGCCACTTTGAAAACCAAAGATGACCGTCCGTTCAATATTCGCCGTTAATTTTAAACGAGCGATAGCTACGGGAACATTAAAGGCAAGCCTGTGCATACTGCCTCATATTCATTTTTGAATAAAATCAAAAGTCCACATCAGTCAACTGTATCGGTAGTGTGAGAAACTATATATATATATAAGCTAGTAGTTGAATTTGTGTTTTCCCGGTAATTGAACTGTAAAGCACAATGGGGTCCTACAACGCAAATTAATCATCTATACGGCTGTAAGAGAAAAGAGCAAAAGCAAACTTGTGTTCGGTTGAAGCAAGCTTGCATTTTCCGTATGCTTTGCTAACGGCAGTTAAATACAGCACAGGGATTGAAAGGCTAATGCCCGATAATATTACATCAGCGGAATTGCAAGTCTAAAGCCCATTTGAAAACCAAAGATGACCGTCCGTTCAATATTGCCCATCAATTTTTAGCAAGTAATAGCCACGGGAACATTAAAGGCAAGGCTGTGCATACTGGCCCGTATTCATTTTTGAAAAAAATCACAAGTCCACATCATTCAACTATGTCGGTAGTGTGAGAGACCATATGTATAGGCTGGTATTTGAATTTGTGCTTTCTGAGTAATGTCACAGTAAAGCACAAAGGTACCCTACAAAGGAAATAAAAGATCTATACGGGTGTAAGGGACAAGAGCAAAAACATTCTTGTGTCCCGTTCATTCAAGCTTGCATATACCGTATGCTTTGCTAACGGCAGTTAAATACACCACGGGATTGCAAAACTAAAGTCCGTTTGAATACAGCACGAGGATTGGAAGGCTAATGTCTGATAATATTACATAAGCGGAATTGCAAGTCTAAAGCCTGTTGGAAAACCAAAGATGACCGTCCGGTCCATATTACCCGTTATTTTTAAACGAGCAATGGCCACCGGAACATTGAGGGCAAGCCTGTGCATACTGGCCCGTATTCACGTTTGAAAAAAAAATCACAACTCCACGTCGTGTGGAACCTTGTCTATAATAATAAAGGAGAGAGTTTTGGAAGAAAGGCTGAGGCAAAAGGTAAAGGTTAGCCATGAACGGTACGGTTTCAAAAACACGACGGGTGCGCTATTCGCTCTGCGCATTCTGATAGAAAAGCACTGAGTAGGACAAAAGAAGTTGCAATGTGTTTTTTGTAGATTTGGTAAATGCGTACAAGAGGCTGCCAAGGAAGGAATTATGGGAAAGTGTGCGCCTGTGTTTCCTCTAGAATTTTGAAATTCCATGTTCCTTATATGGTATGAATTGTCTATTTGTATAATTGTTTTTTTATTGGTTTTACGTAACAAAAGGAAAGAGCATCTTTAATCAGAGAACAGAGGATTCGTCAAGCGAAAACTCATGTTTTACAGGACCAGTAAAAATAATTCTTTATTCACTGGATTATCTATTTTCGCTTATTTATGGACACGACTAAAGCGTCTATTACGTACTTAAAAGGTTTCTAGACCTATTAATTAAGGCTAAATATTTCGTTACTTCAGCTTGCTTCAGATATGCATTGGAAAAAGAAGCGGATTTGGGTTCCTTCTCCTCGCTGGAAGAACAGGAATGATCCTTGTTTCGTTTCATTTGTGAACATCACAAAGTAATGGACATAGGTGGTGGTGAGGTAATTTACAAATGGTTTTTTTTTGCGAAACAGGCTTAATAATGTATTTAGTTGAAAAAATGCTCACTTTTTAATACCATTTAATACCTATGGAGTCACAGTATACTGTGATGGTTGTCTTTATTAGGAAATGGAATTTGATAACTAGTAACTTTTCTAGGGCGAAATTAGGTAGATTTTTTTGTCTTTTACAAAAGATTTTCTGGATTGATAAATGAAACAAGAGTAATTTACATCTATCTCTTTCCCTCTTTTCTATGTATGTATGTCTGCAATTCTTCACATTCCTCTTTCTTTCCCTCTCCCTCCCCCCTCTCTCTTTCTGTCTGTCTCCCTTTCTCTCTCTCTCTCTCTCTCTCTCTCTCTCTCTCTCTCTCCTCTCTCTCTCTCCCTCTCTCTCCCCTCTCTCTTTCACTCTTTTTCATAGCGATAGCTGCAAAACAAAGATTCCTTTAAAGTCGGGTTTGAAAAGTCTTTTGCAAATATCTTAGTATTGAATCGTCCCTAATGTGAAAAACTTCTAGCAATTAGCTGAAAATTGTTACGGAATTTTTTTTATTGTTTAGTTCAATGTGTATTTTCAGAACGAACTATTCGCCCAACTGACTAAAATGCGATGAAGTGATCGAATTTGATAGCCTCAGTTAATAAAATATTTTCCTTCTGAGGGGGGATTTTTTTTAAGAGTTGCAAAAGTTTATAGTTCTAGAACAAAGGAAATTCTAGTATAGTTTGGGAACCTTGAGTGCAATTTACTCAGTTACTTTATTGCTGTAACAAAAATACTTCTTTCTTCCTTGTGACGGAATCTCTAAACAAAAGACAAAATAGTTTGTACTGTTATCCAAACCCTAGTTCCAAGAGAAAAATTTATCTGTTAAAATTCAAAAACATGAAAAGAATTTTCACTTTTTCAGTAAAAGTATTTCGTCTTCGCTTTGGTAGTCGCATTCTTTGTTGACAAAGAAAGATATGTCGTTCTTGCTATTGCATTAGGAAATACAAATATATTTTGTTTGTTTTTATTTGAATGGATTGAAACTGATAGCAAAGACAATAATGAGATATTTTAAACATAATTCTCTTCGTTGAATCATCTACATTTACTTAGCTGTTATCCTTGTTAATGAGCATGGTTGTGTTGCCAGATGATGATCAGCTTTCTCGAGAGAAGTGAAATCAATACTTCAGTTTTCTTTGTACTTGAGTTTATTCATGAATTGCAGTTTCTTAGTTAACAATGACATACTTGGTTGGGAAGTTCCAAATCTCATATCTTTATCAGGTCTACTAACAAAGCTTCTAGAGAATTACAAATGACATAAAGTCTTGAGACCATTTGATTACTGTGAATTCTAGTTACAAAATTTTTTTGGGACCAAATATTCAAGATATATTGGCTTTTCTCAATTTTAAATATGACATGCAACTGTGTATCTAATATCAAATATTTATTGGGTTTTCAAATGTCTCGACGGACAGGAATAATTTGAGCCGATTAAGAGACAAAAAATATACCCCATTCATTTAGCTAAAACATATATGGTTATGCAGTGTATTCAGGGGAAAATGGCTTTAATTTACTGAGATTTTATTTAATATTTTCTGAAAATTGATATCACAAAACTTCCTTCCCAAAAGGTGAAAGAATTCTGGGAAGTAAAACATACAGATTGTATTACTGTTAGTTAAAATATTTTTAAAGATTGAGGTAATTGAGGAATCGAGGAAGAGGTAAAGATTGAGGAATTATGGAAATATGATTATTGTATAGATAAAGAACATTAATCCAAAATGTAATCTGTATTTATTTTCAAATGTATATATGTTTTGATATATATACATACATATATACATATATATATACATATATACATATATACATATATACATATATACATATATACATATATACATATATACATATATATATTCATATACATATATATACATAAATATACATATACATATATTATCACTTAAGATCTTTAAAAGAAGACATTTACCTGGTGACTTTGATGATCGTGATTTAAATATACTATGAAAATTCTTGAATTTATGGACTTAGTGGAAGCCATTGTTGTAAGATATTTATCATGTCGTGAGTCGTAAGCTTTTCTCAGTTTCGTTTTGAGAGATACTTCTCCCATCGTGAGGCTAACGATGGGAGAAGTATCTCTCGAAACGAAGCTGAGAAAAGCTTATGACTCACAACATGATAAATATCTTATATCAATTAAATATACCATTTTGGAAATGACGTTTACTATTTAGAGGTAGGGATCATATCTAACATAATATCGACGATATAATCTAGTATTGTAACCATTTACTTGTTTTTGAGGAATAATTTGTTGCGTCAACAAATATAGCAATTTCATTTCATTATTAAATGTTAAGAAATTCAAAATAAAGCTACTTAGCTATTAATATTGTTTTTTCAAAATGTTGGAGTCCTCAAATTTTGCTGAACAGAGAAAAAAGATAATTTCGCTGTCAAAATGTTATATAACTTGCAAATACTTACACGTTACTGTTTTAAAAATATCAAAACTAGTTTTGATATTTTTAATATTTTTGATACTAGTTTTGTTATGACTATATTTGGCAGTGTCACAAAAGTAATATTTATTCTTTCATCTACTTTGGAAGAAGGAATACATAGACAATTACTATATCTGCCCTTTCATATAAAATAAAATAAAATCTTTCTAGTCAAAGAAAAATTCAATTTTGAGATATCTATTATGCACGTCTTGTTAATTTGAAGGACAAAGCGGAGAATAAATGTACGGTAACAATTTCACCTATTCGCTTGTTCCAACTTCTGTGGATTTTTTTGCTCCACACAATTTCTGCTCATTGGTTTGAATTTTAATTTATTTTTTTATGTCAATAAAGGTCAGAACCATTTCCTTCAGATAACACTAATCTCTCTGTGGTTAGGACTATCAGTGTTGTATTTGCAGAATGAACTCAATGTTTGGTCATAAAAATAGTAATCATAAATGCAACCAGATCCCTTCTATGTAAATAAATTTTGTCGTTATCTACAATCTTGTTGCCAATAAAGCATACTACTTTAATAATTTTCTATTATTACTACTGTTGTTATTTTGTGTTTTGACTTTATCTGTGCCAAGTCTTGCCCATGGTCTTCGGGAAGAAAGAAAGACTGAAGATTTAAATCTGGGAGAAAGAAATATTATAGATTATTTTTAAATGAAATAAATAGAGGCAATTTTATTTACAGTATACCTAAGATATCTTGTATAAAATACTAACTTTTTGTAAATTAACTATAATACGCTAGCTTACTTCCACATACAGGGAAATTTTCGCATATGTGCATTACTCTTAAGGGCAATTTACTGAATCTCGGGGAATGCTGGAGTACAAGGGATCTGGGAAATAGAATTGAGTTCTCTTTTAGCAGCCATATCAAGAAATCATACCAAGACCTCCTCTTACAACTGAAACTGTAGTTATTCTGAGCTTCCACATTTTTGTTACCTCGATTTCAACATCTTTCTATTTTCGAAGATTCTCAAAGACGTTCAAAGACATTACGCTTACTAGAGACAGTCACTTCAATAAGGAGGCACGACCTTTCTTTGCAATTTTCAAATACCATATCTGGCTTGTTAGGTTTTATTGTTCAATCGGTATGAATGCTAAATTCATTAATACATTTGCTTGGTAGTTTCTAGTAGGAAGGCTTTGGTCATGTACGTCAATAACGAAATCTTACGTTTTCGCTTTTGGTCTCGAAGAGGCTGACCACTGATGCGTCAAGTTGTTACCGGTTTCACGATGGTTTGTTATAGTTGGGTATTTACCATATAAGGGCTTAGTATTCAAATCATTAGGAAGTTTGCTTATACCTTTAATATTTGTCGGTCTTCATTTCTTTGCTTTTTCAGTTGGTCTCTAAAAGTCTTTTGCAGGACTTGGAGTCAGACCAAACTCTGAGAGGTACTTACAGGCAAAATTAGAGCTACTTGGTTTTGCCCTTTTCTTGTGTGTTGACAATCTTTAGCATCCAGTTGTTAAAGTTTTTTCGGACAGGTATTCATTCCTATGATTGATACTTTTAACAATAATTTTAGTTAAAGGAGTCGATTTCTTCCTTCTTTTGCGAAAAAAGAGTCTGTTTACCTCAGTTTTAGAATGGTGTATTCGAAAGAATGATAAGAAGTTTCCTTATTTTAGAATCAACTTTTCTTATTTTTATCAGACCAATTTTCAATGGTGAAGCTATATTTTACAATTAGGATTGTTAAAGAGTTAATAGCATCAACAGGTTTTTTGGCATTAAGAACAATTTTTTAACTCACCTCACACGTCGATAGCACTGTTTTTTCATCTTTTCCCTGAAGTTGAGTGTTGAGTACCATTGCCTGCATTTACATCCAGGTTTTTTATGCGTCTCTTCTGGTTTAAGATCTCTAAATACAATTCCTCGAACTGGTAGTGAAAGATCTCTCAACATTATTCAATGTAATGTTTTCACTTTTAATCAGCCTTTTGAACACAATTGTAAATTTAATACATTTATTCAGTCCAACATTTATTCTGATATCATCACTAAACTGCTTTTTTATATATTTTGTATACATATCCAGTGTCTTTGAAAAGTTTCCTAAGTGGAAAAATTACTATTCAGATTAAGAAAGAAGACAAAGAATCGCCTTGAATGATACCACTTTTTATGCTTATTATGTAACTATATTACCACAGATACCTAGCACACACACATTTTACAATAAATAGTGGGTATATATCCATGACCAGGGTCTTAAGCTAGCACATTTGGGTGGCATATTGGAAGATCATTCATTCTATTAATTGAAATAATACTTTTCTACAAATTGATTTGCCTTCTTGTAAAACGGTTTTTTGCATTTCGTTTGCAAGTTTTCCCTTTCATCTTGAACCCTTGCCTCCTCTCTCGTAGTTAAAGAGACATTTGTTGATATTGCATAATCTCTGTTTTTCTTTTTCAGTTTGTGTCGTTCTCCAGCAAGCCATATCTACAATGTATTTTTTTTTCATATCGTTCTCCAAAGTCATGTCTGGTCTTGTTGCTGTAAAGTGCATCCTGAGTTGATGCTCCCAATGTCATAAGCTCTTTAACCATTGCTCTCAATCACCTGTTCTTTTTCAATTTTTCCTTGTATCACACCGTCTTTTCTTTAAATAAATCTTCTTTCTTTCCCCATTCAAAGGCCAATATCTTTAGTGCATTATAGTGTCTCCTCATATACTCTGACGCTGCTAGCTTTTTTCATCCTGATAACAAGTGTTGTACCGTCTCGCGTATTACACCAGATAACCTGCAACCGTCTACTTTAACAATTCCTTTAGTTTTCTTCCAAGGCTTTTGTTTTCACCATCTCTTCGAACATATCAAAAATTGCTGTTATCTATCTACGGTCTCTGTTACACTTCAACCATCCAGAGTCATTTTGTTTACCCCAATATTATTTCACTTTGAATTGTCTTTTCTTTATATTTCTTTAAATGCACTTTATTTGTTCCTTTCTTGCGTTCTTTCTTTAGTTTTCTCCATATTAATTACCAGTTTTCATAACGGTTCTCATTACACTCAACAAATAATTTACCAAGTTTCACCTCCTTACTGTGTATCTTCAAAATATCTTCCATCTCCGTTTTCACCGATTTCTCTTCTTTCTCATATTCATTCTCCCATTCTTTTCCTAACCATTGTTGCTGTTGCCCAATAACTTGCTACTCGTGTTCTTGTCTCATTAATGAAACCTTTAAAGCTTCTTAAACCTCTTCCTCCTTTTTTCTCCATCTGTACATAGTCTTTTATCGCTAGCTTGTTTGCCGTTGCTGTTAACATCCTCTATCTCATCTTTCACCACTTTTTACAAACATTCCAAATATCCTTTCCAATCATTAAATAATCTGCCACTGGGACCACTCTTGCATTAATGGCTTCCATGAAATGTTTATCATTCATGGTTGACCACATGCCTTGACCTCTTTCGTACCTCTTTCGTCATTCTTTCCATAACTATTTTCACATTTATTTCATCATCTTCTTTTTTACCAGGCTCCTTTTTCATCTGGATCAAGTGTCTTCATCCTTTCTGCCAGCACTGTCAATCCTTCTCCTTTCTTACCGTCTCTGAAGATCACTTCTCCACATTTCTTTACTCCATAACCTGGTCGTGTATCCATACTAGCCTTCGTGAATGTCTCATTTACTACTTCCAGCTTTTTATGACTTTCCTGATATAACTTTTTGTCATTAATTATTATTAGAATTATTATTATCATCATCATTATTAACATTATTTCACTCAATATTACATTGTTAGATTTGTCCTCTAGAATTTATTACAACTAGCAACATTAGGTCTATTAGTTCTCTTCATTTTGTGNCTGGTTTAAGATCTCTAAATACAATTCCTCGAACTAGTAGTGAAAGATCTCTCAACATTATTCAATGTTATGTTTTCACTTTTAATCAGCCTTTTGAACACAATTGTAAATTTAATACATTTATTCAGTCCAACATTTATTCTGATATCATCACTAAACTGCTTTTTTATATATTTTGTATACATATCCAGTGTCTTTGAAAAGTTTCCTAAGTGGAAAAATTACTATTCAGATTAAGAAAGAAGACAAAGAATCGCCTTGAATGATACCACTTTTTATGCTTATTATGTAACTATATTACCACAGATACCTAGCACACACACATTTTACAATAAATAGTGGGTATATATCCATGACCAGGGTCTTAAGCTAGCACATTTGGGTGGCATATTGGAAGATCATTCATTCTATTAATTGAAATAATACTTTTCTACAAATTGATTTGCCTTCTTGTAAAACGGTTTTTTGCATTTCGTTTGCAAGTTTTCCCTTTCATCTTGAACCCTTGCCTCCTCTCTCGTAGTTAAAGAGACATTTGTTGATATTGCATAATCTCTGTTTTTCTTTTTCAGTTTGTGTCGTTCTCCAGCAAGCCATATCTACAATGTATTTTTTTTTCATATCGTTCTCCAAAGTCATGTCTGGTCTTGTTGCTGTAAAGTGCATCCTGAGTTGATGCTCCCAATGTCACAAGCTCTTTAACCATTGCTCTCAATCACCTGTTCTTTTTCAATTTTTCCTTGTATCACACCGTCTTTTCTTTAAATAAATCTTCTTTCTTTCCCCATTCAAAGGCCAATATCTTTAGTGCATTATAGTGTCTCCTCATATACTCTGACGCTGCTAGCTTTTTTCATCCTGATAACAAGTGTTGTACCGTCTCGCGTATTACACCAGATAACCTGCAACCGTCTACTTTAACAATTCCTTTAGTTTTCTTCCAGGCTTTTGTTTTCACCATCTCTTCGAACATATCAAAAATTGCTGTTATCTATCTACGGTCTCTGTTACACTTCAACCATCCAGAGTCATTTTGTTTACCCCAATATTATTTCACTTTGAATTGTCTTTTCTTTATATTTCTTTAAATGCACTTTATTTGTTCCTTTCTTGCGTTCTTTCTTTAGTTTTCTCCATATTAATTACCAGTTTTCATAACGGTTCTCATTACACTCAACAAATAATTTACCAAGTTTCACCTCCTTACTGTGTATCTTCAAAATATCTTCCATCTCCGTTTTCACCGATTTCTCTTCTTTCTCATATTCATTCTCCCATTCTTTTCCTAACCATTGTTGCTGTTGCCCAATAACTTGCTACTCGTGTTCTTGTCTCATTAATGAAACCTTTAAAGCTTCTTAAACCTCTTCCTCCTTTTTTCTCCATCTGTACATAGTCTTTTATCGCTAGCTTGTTTGCCGTTGCTGTTAACATCCTCTATCTCATCTTTCACCACTTTTTACAAACATTCCAAATATCCTTTCCAATCATTAAATAATCTGCCACTGGGACCACTCTTGCATTAATGGCTTCCATGAAATGTTTATCATTCATGGTTGACCACATGCCTTGACCTCTTTCGTACCTCTTTCGTCATTCTTTCCATAACTATTTTCACATTTATTTCATCATCTTCTTTTTTACCAGGCTCCTTTTTCATCTGGATCAAGTGTCTTCATCCTTTCTGCCAGCACTGTCAATCCTTTCAACATCTTACCGTCTCTGAAGATCACTTCTCCACATTTCTTTACTCCATAACCTGGTCGTGTATCCATACTAGCCTTCGTGAATGTCTCATTTACTACTTCCAGCTTTTTATGACTTTCCTGATATAACTTTTTGTCATTAATTATTATTAGAATTATTATTATCATCATCATTATTAACATTATTTCACTCAATATTACATTGTTAGATTTGTCCTCTAGAATTTATTACAACTAGCAACATTAGGTCTATTAGTTCTCTTCATTTTGTGTAATCTTTCTTAAAACCTGAAAGAAAAGTCTACTTTTCCAGTGTTCAATATAATTAATTGCTGTTCTAAGGAGAGCAGTTTTTTGCAACACTTTTATTCTAAAAATTATATCAATTTTCTTTATACAAGATTCAAGTTTAATTTGAAATCATGCCTAGTACACCAACAACGAATAAATTTGACTTCAGTTTTCTTCATTCCCCAAAGGGTTTTGAATTTCACCTCAGGTATTGGTATCTTTCTATCTCTACTTGCTCTTTATCCCTATACACTCATATCATTCAGAACAGTTATGTCGATAATCCTACATTACTTTTTTAGCTTCTTCAACTTCTTCGCTCTATTATTATTTTTATTATTATTATTATTATTATTATAAACGTTATTGCAAGTATAATTATTATTATGCATTTTCATTTTCAAAAAGTTAGCTATTTCATACAATTGTTCACCGGATTACTCCCACTGACCTGGGAAAAAGCAAATGTTTTGAGAGAGGTTTTTACGAACATTTAGTACACAGGTACAACAAAGTTTATGTGGTTTGGTCAACACGGAAAATAAATAATAAATAATAGAAGGCACGCACCTATAAGAACACAAAACACGAATATCGAAAATACCAAAGTGACGAATTCAGTAGGAAATTAGTATAAACGTTTGTGTAAAAATAGTATTTAAAAAATTTTTATTTAAAAGTTCGCATAAAAAGAAAGTAAGCAACTGTCTAGAAAGAGCAGATAAAAAATTCTTTTAGAAAATTTAAATTGAAAGGATAAGATAAATTATGAATTAAATTAAAGTATGACAGGAGGTGAACTTGTTATAACATGTTTTTGTATTTTTTTATGCTGTGGTTCCCCAGGTATTTTCTCTAAATATTTCTGTGTGCCTTTTTTGATCCTCCCTAATGCACCTAGTATCATGGGAATTGTTGTGGTTTTAAGTTTCCACATTTTTTAAATTTCAATTTCCAACTCCTTATACTTGTTAATTTAGTCAAACAATTTTACGGCAATGCTTCTGTCAGTTGGTATACTCATATTTATCAAGGTGAATGTTTTTAATTTTCGATATTTGATTACTATGTTGGGACTGTTGGTTTGGATAGTCTTACCTGTCTTAATCTCAAAGAATTATAACAACCTCTACGTTGATGACCGCTTAAGATTTATGTTCAATACAGTTTAGATGTACGGGTATCTGATAGTATTGACATATTCCCCCATAAATTTATCCTCCTACACGGTAATGCCGTTTCACTTACTCGCTAGGGGCAAGTGGGAGGCATACAGAGACGAGATGATCAATAGTATCTGTGCATTGGTCACAGAATCAACACTTGGGGTCTGTACCATTGTGTAATATGTTTACCTGGTAGTTTCTCGTGAAAAGGCTTTGCTCTTGAGCTGGAATTATGAACTCTTTAGACTCTGCCTTCAGACTTGATCTTCGGAGCCACTGATGGGTAACATTTTGGTCAAGATCTCCATTGGGACTCCAAAGAACATACTGACCGTGCAGAGTTTTCTGGCTCCATTTATCAGCAAACTATTGGTTTTCGATCTTTTTGGCCTTCTGTTTGACAGTTTTTGCAGCTTTTGTTGCAGTAATGTTTTGTTTGACAGGTTTTCAGGTGTCGATTTCAAATTCATTGGTAAAATTCCTAGCTTTTTTACAAATAAAGTGGAGCTTTTTACTATTTTCATGATTAAAAACGAGCTGTAACATCTAATCATCAGTCATGTCTAAAATTTATTCATGCCCATGGTGGACGTTTTTAGGGTAGTTCTAGCTGAACCAACCCTCAACGTCTGCTTTGGGGTATAACATGTGTAATAGCCTCTAGTATATTCTTTTCGTTTGACTCTGTTTCAAGCACCATTCTCATGCGTCTATAATATTATTTACGGATCTTCTCTTTCATGGCGGCATGGTTGATGCCGTCACCTTCGTTTACGCNAAATTCATTGGTAAAATTCCTAGCTTTTTTACAAATAAAGTGGAGCTTTTTACTATTTTCATGATTAAAAACGAGCTGTAACATCTAATCATCAGTCATGTCTAAAATTTATTCATGCCCATGGTGGACGTTTTTAGGGTAGTTCTAGCTGAACCAACCCTCAACGTCTGCTTTGGGGTATAACATGTGTAATAGCCTCTAGTATATTCTTTTCGTTTGACTCTGTTTCAAGCACCATTCTCATGCGTCTATAATATTATTTACGGATCTTCTCTTTCATGGCGGCATGGTTGATGCCGTCACCTTCGTTTACGCCTACATATTTGTAAATTCCATCTGGATTTATCGCTTTAATGCTAGTGTTGATGTTAAGATTTATGGATGAAGTCTGAGAGAGTCTGAGACTTAGATTTATTGATAAAATAGACAAGGAATCCAACATAGAAGCTCTGAGATCTGTATCCAATCTGTGTTCCATAGCAGATTTATGGTTGTGTGTCATTGTACAGATAGGCGCTAATTTTGAAGGCATTAATGATATTACTACTGGAATTTTTACGAGACTCAGGTATTATTAAAGATTGGAAAAACAGAGATACAGTATATCTTCAATTACATTAACATTGAATATCCGAATATCGCAAGGTATCATCAGATTTTGTTATTAACATGAATTCTGATTAACTGAAAGTAAAAACAATTTTTATCCTAAAAATGACTTATTTTTCAAACATTCTTCAATATCAATAAGAATATCAATAACAAACTCTGTGAATTTCAGTGGATGAACTTGGACTGAAGGAATATTTTGTTATTTACGAGTTTTTTTCAAGAAGGAATAGCCTTGTTTTGTTTTAGATTGGTTAAAAATGATAAAAAAAATGAGAATTGTATTTCAAAATAATTCCTTTGTCTAAATTTGGCCAAGGATAATAAAAACAAAGTCAACTTGCTTCGGTATTTTTTCTGTGTCACTATATTTATGGGAAACATTTTAGTTATTTGATATTTCCCTGATTTAAGTAAAGGTAAGGGAATTAATAATTTTTTATCACAGTTGAAAGTAGAAATAAGTCCCCTAATTATACGGAATATATTTATATCTAAAAATTTCTATGTAAATAAAGTCCAATTTGTTGGTAAATAGATGTAGTAACCTACACTAATATTCAAGTACTATAATTTTGTTTCGATGAAGAACTTTACTACGAAAATGAAGTAATAATTCATCTGTCATTATTTTATCAAAAAAGAAAAAACAGATTGTCCAGCACTTCCTGGGTTTTCTTGCGTTTCAAACTCTGAATGCTTTTTATAGGAAGATGATTTCCAATCACTTTTTCATTGCCAATATTTGTAATGACAGTCAATGCCCTGAAATACGGCTGAAGATATAACTGAGCTAAAGAAGGAAGGTGGTATTAGCGATATGAACACAGAAGTCAAATAAATCCTTTGTACATTCAATAAATATTGTTATTAAAAAAATAGACACTAGCTCCTATGAAGGACTGCAGGCAGTTTTAATCAGAAGACAGACAACTTAGAAACAGAGCAGTCTTGTTTGATAAACTGATTTAAAGAACAACATTCTGTTATCAATTACAAAACATTTTTTTGCACTTCCTATCGCACGCAAATGTCAAACTAATAGAAATTTAGCAGCTAAACTTTGTAAAACACTAAATTTGAAGATGAAGTATTATTTCTGTAGTTTTAGAACTTTTTTATTAAGGTTATTTTGTACTTTTTATTTATTTAATGACAACGGAACCAAAGGAAGTCACCCTCTGCAAGTTTCATTTAAATGGCAGCTTTCTGATTTGGTTTCATTACAATACATTTTAACAGATAGACAAAGTAAGTGATTTAACGCCTTCGTTTATTTAGACTATTTTCAATATTGTTTTGTGTAGAACCATATGAATTTATGTTTGTTTTCTCATAATTATAATCATAATTATCATCATCACCATCATTATAATAACAATCATTATTATTATTATATTTTTGCTGATAATCATCTGTTTTAATAGAAAATGTTTAAAACCAATTTTCTCTCAATCAAGCTCTTGCATCGTGATCATCATATTTTTTATTTGTTGACTCAAATTTATGACTTTACTGACTAATACCTCGGGCATTAAAATAGGATTTTAAAAACACCAGGAGAGTGCATTTTCTGAAAAACAGATTGTTTGTTTTCATATGGAAAGTCCTTATCAAATGCTGTAGTCCTGAAAAGAGCTATCTTACTGTAGTAAGTGAACATAAATACGAGTAGAATGGCTTGACTTTAGGCTTTTATCTTCATAAAACATGATTCACCTATAAAGTAAACAAAACGCCCTTAAAGAAAAAGAAAAGACTAATACAATTGGCATAATACTGAAAAATAACTACCATAACATTTTCCCTCACTATTTTAAAAAGTAGCATATATTTATAAAATGGATAACTTCACTGTCTTATTGAAAAGATTGTTATAACATTTGTTGTCTTAGATTTGGAGCTGGAGTATATATTTATATATAATGTTTCTAAACAGGAAGAGTTTTGGTATTTTTTGCCCGAGCTAGTGCGCCGAGGTGGGGCAAAGGCTGGCGGAGGTGTGTCATTCAGTTCGGCATCCATTGGTAGCTCTGTCTGTTTCTGAGGTTCAGCAATGGGGGTGTTTATAACATCAGGGTCAGCATGCTCAACTTTTTCCGCATTTACCAGCTTCCCTTCAAATGTCTGGAACTTGGGCTTCAGTTCAGCACATACTGGGTACGACACACACATCCTGCAAATTTTGTCGATAGAAAATGGTAGGTTACAGCATTTGACAAAGTAAAAAACCAGGGTGAAAAACCAGAGAGGCATAGAGAACCATGCAGTTTTTTCAGAGCATTCCAATCACCTGGAATTGCGGGGCACTGTACGCATGACAGGGCATCAGGAGTCGGATTCTTTTCCCCAGATCTGTAGATTATGTAATAGAAGTAGCTTGCAAGTTCAATGTGTCAGCGCTGGATTTTTTCGTTTTTGATTTTTCCCTTGTTCTGTTTGTCAAACATGAAATTTGCAGATTTCTGGTCAGTAACAAGTTGGAAATGTGTTCCCAACAAAAAATGTTTCCACTTTCTTAGGGCTTCAACTATAGCTTATGCTTCTTTCTCAACTGCAGGATGCTTTCTCTCAGAGGCATTGAGGGTACTGGAGAAGAAGGCTACTGGTCAGCCATTTTGATTTAAGTTGGTGGCAATGGCATATTCAGAAGTGTCTGTCTGAACCACTAGTGGGACTCCTTTTTTATTTTTACAACTACAGCCGAAGAAATGTCAGATTTCAGAGTTTCAACTGCTTTTTAGGCGTCTTTGTCCAGTGGGAATGATGTGGCAGAAACGAGTGGGTGTACCTTTGAAGAGTAGCTTTGTATCCAGTATGCGTAATATGCAAAAAGTCCCAACACCCTTTCAAGCTCTTTTCATGTTTGTGGCAGAGGCATTTCAAGTAACGGCTTGAGTCTTTCAGGGTCTGGCTTGATGCAGTTATGGGACACAGTGTAGCCCAGCAGATTTAGACTGTCTGTGGAGTATACACGTTTTGTTTCATTCAATTCCAGGTTGCGTTTCTCTGCCACTTTGAGAAATTTCTGCACATTCTCATCGTGGTCTACTTGATTCTTTCCGCATATGGTGACATTATCAAGATAGGCGTAGGTACCCTTTAATTTGTTTTCAGAGACCTCATCGATCATACGCTGAAATGCAGCATCACCAGTGGCCACCCCAAAAGGGATACGAGTAAATTGATACAGTTGCTCATAAGCTTCAAAGCCAGTGTACTGTCTTTCCGATTTGTGAATGGATGCTTGATGGTATGCACTTCTGAAGTCCAGTGTTGTAAAGATTTGAGAAATGGCTGGTGACCAGCCTGGGTTGCGAGCTCCAGAATGGAGAAGGAAGGCGCTTCCTTCCCTCGATTGGCTTGGGTGTTCACCTTGAGCAAGTGTTAGTCCACTCGTAGCTTCCCCTATCAGGGTTACAATACTCGGCAGACATGTTTGTCAACTCGGCAATTGTTCTGGCAACAGCAACAAGAAAAGTTTTGCAGTCGTCTCAGCTATGCTGTGCCACTGGTTTACGAAATCTTCTTGCCAAGGGACACTCTGTAGCGCCACTTAGTGTCGACGTTTTTGGTGCAGCCTACACACTGTAGAGATAGATGATAATAATATTACGAATCATGCTACCGCATTCAGGATAATCGATGCGTCACACAGTATGGTAGTGGCGAAAAGTGGGCGAAAACCATACAAAACCTTATCTCTTGGTGCATGAAATGTAAGTACTACGAATGACAGCGCAGATTCAATACGTCCTGAATGCGCTACCGCCATCATCTGTTGAATGTGCATTGGGTGAGGTCAGAAGACCTGGAAATGGTACTGTAATTGAGAAAAGTCATACAATCCTCTGGACTGGTAGCGAAAAGAAAGAAGCAGGTGTTGGTTTTGCAGTCAGTTAATCACTTGACCTGAATCCTCAACCTATAAATGACCGACTTATGAGCATCCGAATCGAACTCAAGCAATGTCATTTCCTGACCCCCATGATTTTTTATCGACCCAAAATGCAGAGATCAGACCAAGAAAAAGAACGTTTTTACGAGAAACTCGGAGATCTGTTGATAATGCAAAACGAGATAAAGTCATCATTCTTAGAGACCTAAACGCTGGAGTTGGTAAAGATAGGTCTTCTTGGGCAACTGTAATTGGAAAGCACGGAGTTGGTAAAGTAAACTCCAATGGGCTTATGCTTCTAGAATTTTGTACCAGATTTCAACTTTCAGTCATGGGAACTTTGTTTCAGTTAAAAAACTCCTTTAAGAATACTTGGCAGCATCTTCTCTCCAAATACTGGCATCAGATCGACCATGCTCTTGCCAACAAAACTGCAAAACAGCATATCACAACAACCAAAGAAAGAGCAGATGCTAAGTGCTTTACAGATCATAAACATTTAGTGTGTAAGTGTAAACTCGCAACAAAACAAAAGGAGATGAGTTTAAAGCCGTCAAGAAAGCGGGACGTAAAAATGACCAGAGAAAAGAATGAGAAACTGCCAGAATGCACGGAAGGTTGGGAAGATTTTATGAATCTCCTTCAGCAAGTAGCAGAACATGTTTTTGACAAGAAAAGAACAACATCCGAGGACTGGTTTAATGATAATTGTCTTATATTTAGTGACTACCCTATTGGTCTGCCAATTCTATTAACAGCATACAACAACCTTGCAAAAACAAATGGGTTTTTCGATCAACATCAACAAAACCAAAACCATATGCATTGGACGACTTGTTGAGTTTTTCATTGATGATAAAGTACTCAAAAATGTCAATTCTTTCAAATATTTGGGGAGCATTGTAACTAGTGACTGTTCATTAACTGAGGAATCAACTCCACGAATACAGGCGATTTCAAATAGCGATGGTAGCTTACACAGCCGCGTGTTTGACTCGCATGATTTATCATTTTCTACCAAATGCAAAGTATACGACCAATGCCTCATGTCTTTACTTTTATATGGGTGTGAAACATGGATACTCTACCATCATCAGATAAAGCAGCTTAAAACCGTTCCAACAACGTCATTTGAGGTGGATCCTGAATATCCGATGGGATGATTTCGTCAGCAATGAAAAAGTGTTGGTTCGAGCGAATATAGAGGATATCCAAATGAAGCTTGTACGTAGTCGAATGAGATGGTTTGATAATGTATGTCATATGGATGACCAACAAGTTGTTAAAACCTTATTACGTGGAGAACTTGCGGAAGGAGTGCATCCTGTGGGGCGCCCAAATCTGAGGTTCAAAGACATTTGTAAACGTATGATAAAAATTGTGAGATTATCGAAAACTGGAATGATATTGTTACACATCGAACATTGTGGTGAACGAAAATCGCGCAAACATGTGAAAGTTTTGACAAAAAACGGATGGGTGTACACGAAAGAAGACAACGAAATAGTCGGTCATCAAGATGATATTATTTATATTACAGTTAATTTTAGTATTTACTTATTTATATTTCTAACTTGTGTTTTTCTCTCTCATATTCCGGACTAAAGGCGTGTTTTACTATTATTATTTTTGTAAAGATGTGGAATTTTGCGATTTTCTCGACCATCTCGTCAATACAAGGATGGTTTGTGAATAATCAACAACCATCCTCTTCTTGTGCCTTTATCTATTAGTGACCAAAACCTGTGCTCGCTAGGGTGATTCATTTGTCCCTATCACTTTTTCATCAAGAAGTTTCCCTACTTCCTCACCGATACATTTGCAATCTTCGTCTGAATATCTTCTTGATTTGACTGCAACTGGATGACAATCCGAAGTAAGATGCTTGAACAAGTAGGGCTGTTCGACTACAGTAGGTACTAAAGCATTTAGTCTAAGAGGTGGTTTTTAACCGACGAACACTATTTCTAAGCTGGAGTGTAGAGCAAGAAAATTCTGACCAATCAATACAGATGCACACAATAATTTCATCACAAATAGCTTCACTTGATTATACTTGTTACCTAGCAAGCTTATTGTGACATGGCATGTTCCTTCAGATTTTAAACACAGAGAGCTGTAAGCCATTTTGACTTCACTTTTGCAATGCGTAACTTGTAAGTGTAACCGTTTAGCTAGTTGCTAGAACTACAGTTTTGTGATTGTTCACTTCACAATTTGCAAGGTCACGCTGCAAACAGTCAGGACCGGTAGGGCCGGTGATGAATGCTGGTGTGGACGTAAGGGCAGATGAAGTATTGCTTGCTGTTGACCTGCACACCTTGGAGAAACGCCCCTTCCTTTGACAGCTGTGACAGATGGCATCTCTGGCGGGACATATACTCCTTGGGTGTCTGAGATTTCCGCAAAAGTAATATGTCATACTCCTTGCTGCCACCACAGCTTGACTACTATTACAGCTCGATCTAGGGTCAGTAGAGGGTAGTAACATCCCTTCTGGTTCGGGCATTGATGGTTTTCTGGCAGCTGTATTCATTGTAAAACGAGATGTTTGATATGCTGAGCTCTGCTTCTGAGCACTTTCAAGCGCTCTTGCTTGGTCATATGCTCTCTGCAGTGTTAGCGTAGCATTTTCAAGCAGCCACAGGCGAATGTGATTTTGACTGTAGTCCATTGATAAAGGCAGCACAGATATAGTCATTACGGTTTTGTTCTGCACCTACAGCCTTGAAATTACAGTCCTTGCTCATAGATTTTAGCACTTGCATGTAGCTGTCAAGACTTTCACTCGAATCCTGACGCCAAAGTTGCGATGAGATGACGAGCAAATACCTCGTTTTTTTGGTTTGACATAAGAGGCAGCTAGAATGTTTTTGGCCTCGTCATATGTAGCTGCTTCAGCGATTAAATCATACACCTCTGCTGAGATATAGTTTATTAGTGTTTTGAGTTTGAGCGCGTCTAGATGAGTCCCTGATTCTGGCTGTATAACCTTAACAAAGTTCTCAAATGTTTTGTGCAAATGAACAAAGAGAGGTGAGAACATAAAATCTTTGTTAAAGGTAATAAAAATAGGTTCACATTTTAGCATTAGGAGTTGCATTTCCCAAAATATATATTATTAAATTTTCAATGTGTTCCTGCTTGATAAAAATGATAAACTTTTACTTATACTAAAACCATTTTACATTAAAGCACCATGAAATGCTCATTATTAAAACATCTTTTATAAAACAACTCTAATAATAATCCTCTAGAAAGACATTGTGAATTTTATTTACACTTGTTTACCTTTGTATAGATAAATCCATACAAAAACTAATTTATTCCTTGTAAATGATTTGGGTTGTGTTTGGTGACATCGTCTCTTTTTTACTTATATTTTTTATTTACTATATTTGTTGTACTAAGTTGTGCTGAGAAAAGAACTGAAAAACGTAAAAACACTGACTTAATTTTGAGTGGATGGATATACAGAGAAAAAACACAACATTTATGAAAAAAATCAGAAGTATAGAAATTGTGTTCACTTTTGATGAAAAAAGATTTTTTTTACTTTACATATTAAGCAACCTAAATAAAATTTTCAAACTATATTATATTTCAACTGTACGATTTTTATTTGTCCCTAAACCCATGTTGTTGTTAAAGTATTTCAAACATCTATTCTTGTTCATTTCTATTAGTTTGCTATGAAGAAATAGAAATTTCTCAGCTTGATCAACTTTTGGTGGGTGAGGCAAATAACCAGACAAAAAACAGCTTTAGATATAGGCCTTACCTTTTTATTTCATTTTCAAAATTTATTACTTATTTCAAAGTTTGCACATATTTTGCCATAGCAACTTCTTTTTAAAAATCCCTAGGTTTAGCAGCAATATTAGTGGTATCTGCTAATTGCTTGTAGTAGACATTTATTAATCTTTTTGTCTTCAAACAAGTTTTGTAATCTCTTTTTTATATATATTATCATGGCATTCCTTTAAATCCTTCATTTCTTGATTCAAATTTTTATCTTCTCATGGCCTCAAATTCTTAATCAAGTTCTTTTCCTGTCTTCATCGACCACCAAGATTAGTTTTTAGCTTCAAGTCAATAATAAATAAACCACATTGTGTCACAAATTTGCAACAAATGCCGTAATGCAATTGTAGTCTATTCGATAGTTACTTCTATATATTATATTTATTGCCTTCAAAGGATTCTGTGAGCGCCAAGTCAGCATCTGTTGGCCATTGTCAGTGCCTTCAATTATATCTTACGATCCAATATCCACTACCATGCTCTAAATTCCTTATTCTGTAACGATAATTTTGCATAGAGCTGACCAGTTGTAACAATTTAGTACTTTGGGCTCTTATAAAGTAATTATACTATATAAAATTAGAGGTGGTATTAAGACCGTGTTAAGACAACAAAGTTTTTTATATTTGCAGTAAACAAACTTGCTTTTAAAGGAGCCAAACAAACAATTGGTACATATTATGTTTTCATTGACTTTTAAGCCTAAATCAGTTTCTTGATTGATCATCCTAATTTGTTAAAAAGGTAATTCCTAAACGATACTAATAAATATGACAAAATACGTTAAGACCATGTCCTGGCGTTTCGTCTAGTCGTACGGACATACCAATGAGTGAATGATTTATAATTTCTTTACTGTTGTCAGCAAACATTCTTATTTNCCTTCCCTCCATTAGCTTGGGTGTACACCTTGAGCAAGTGTCAGTCCACCCGTAGCTTCCCCTGTCAGGGTTACGATACTCGGCAGGCATGTTTGTCAACTCGGCAATTGTTCTGGCAACAGCAACAAGAAAATTTTTGCAGTCGTCTCAGCTATGCTGTGCCAATGGTTTACGCAATCTTCTTGCCAAGGGACACTCTGTAGCGCCACTTAGTGTTGCCTTCTTTGGTGCAGCCTTCACACTATGGAAATAGATGATAATAATATTACGAATCATGCTACCACATTCAGAAAAATCGATGCGTCACACAGTATGGTAGTGGCGAAAAGTGGGCAAAAACTATACAAAACATTATCTCTTGGTGCATGGAATGTATGTAATACGAATGACAGCGCAGATTCAATTCGTCCTGAACGCGCTATTGCCAACATCTGTTGCGAACTTGAGAGAGCTAACATTGACATATGTGCATTAAGTGAGGTCAGACGACCTGGAAATGGTACAGTAATTGAGAAAAGTCATACAATCTTCTGGACTGGTAGCGAAAAGAAAGAAGCAGGTGTTGGTTTCGCAGTCAGTAAATTACTTGAATTCTCAACCTATAAACGACCGACTTATGAGCATCCAAATTGAACTCAAGCAATGTCATTACCTGACCCTCATAAGTTTTTATGGACCCACAATGTAGAGATCAGACCAAGAAAAACAATGCTTTTACGAGAAACTCGGAGATCTGTTAGATAACGCAAAACAAGATAAAGTCATCATTCTTGGAGACCTAAACGCTTGAATTGGTAAAGATAGGTCTTCTTGGCCAACTGTAATTGGAAAGCATGGAGTTGGTAAAATATACTCCAATAGACTTATGCTTCTAAAATTTTGTACCAGATTTCAACTTTCAGTCATGGGAACTATGTTCCAGTTAAAAACTCCCTCAAGAATACTTGGCAGCATCTTCTCTCCAAACACTGGCATCAGATCGATCATGTTCTTGCCAACAAAACTGCAAAAAAGCATATTACAACAACCAAAGTAAGAGCAGATGCTAACTGCTTTACAGATCATAAACTTCCAGTGTGTAGGTGTAAATTCGGAACAAAACAAAAGGAGATGAGTCTAAAGCCGCCATTAAAGCGGGACGTAAAAATGATCAGAGAAAAGAAAGAGAAACTCTGGTAGTTTCTCAATGAGAAATTACCAGAATGCACAGAGGGTTGGGAAGATTTTAAGAATCTCCTTCAGCTCCTTCAGCAAGCAGCAGAATATGTTTTCGACAAGAAAAGAACAACATCTAAGGACTGGTTTAATGATAATGATCTTATATTTAGTGACTACCCTATTGGTCTGTAAATTCTGTTAACAGCACACAACAATCTTGCAAAAAAAAATGTCTTTCGATCACCATCATCAAAAACCAAAATTATATGCATTGGACTACTTGTTGAGTTTTTCATTGAAGGTAAAGTACTTAAAAATGTCAATTCTTCGAAATATTTGCGGAACATAGTAACTAGTGACTGTTCATTAATTGAGGATTTAACTGCACGAATACAGGCGATTTCAAATGGCTATGGTAGCTTACACAGCCGCGTGTTTGACTCGTGATTTATCATTTTCTACCAAATGCAAAGTATACGACCAATGCCTCATGCCTTTACTTTTATATGGGTGTGAAACATGAGTACTCTACCATCATCAGATAAAGCAGCTTAGAACAATCCAACAACGTCATTTGAGGAGAATCCTGAATATCCTATGGCATGATTTCGTCAGCAATGAAACGTTTTGGTTCGAGCGAATATAGAGGATATCCAAGTGAAGCTTGGACGTAGTCGAATGAGATGGTTTGATCATGCATGTCATATGGATGACCAACAAGTCATGTTAAAACCTTATTACGTGGAGAACTTTCGGAAGGAGTGCATCCTGTCCGACGCCCAAATCTGAGGTACAAAGACATTTGTAAACGTATGATTAAAATTGTGGGATTATCGAAAACTGGAATGATATTGTTACAAATCGATCATTGTGGAGAACGAAAATCGCACAAATATGTGAAAGTTTTGACAGAAAATGGATGGATGTATACGAAAGAAAACGACGAAAGAATTGATCATCAGGGTGATATTATTTACAGTTAATTTTAGTATTTACTTATTTATATTTCTAAATTGTGTTTTTCTCTCTCGTATTCGGGACTAAAGGCGTGTATTATTATTATTATTGTTGTTGTTGTAAAGATGTGAAATTTTGCGATATTCTCGACCATCTCGTTAATGCCAGGAAGGATATAGGTATCAAGCTGTGTAAAACAGTTTATGGTTTGTGAATAATCAACAACCATCCTCTTCTTGTGCCTTTATCCATTAGTGACCAAAACCTGTACTCGCCAGGGTAATTAATTCATTTGTCTCTATCACTTTTTCATCAAGATGTTTCCCTACTTCCTCACCAATAAATTTGAATTCTTCGTCTGAATATCTTCTGGATTTGATTGCAACTGGATAACAATCCGAAGTAAGATGCTTGAACAAGTAGGGCTGTTCGACTGCAGCAGGTACTAAACCATTAAGTCTAAGATGTGGTTTTGAACCGCCGAACACTATTTCTAAGCTGGAGTGTAGAGCGAGAAAACTCCTGACCAATCAATACAGGTGCACACAATAATTTCATTACAAATAGCTTCACTTGATTGTACTTGTTACCTAGCAAGCTTATTGTGACATGGCATATTCCTTCAGATTTTAAACACAGAGAGCTGTAAGCTATTTTGACTTCACTTTTGCATGGCGTGACTTGTAAGTGCAATCTTTTGGCTAGTTGTAGGTCTATATGGCTATCGGAGCTTCCAGTGTCCAGCAGAACTACAGTTTTGTGATTGTTTACTCCACAATTTGCAAGGTTACGCTTTAGACAGTCAGGACCTGTAGGGCCGGCGATGCATGCTAGTGTGGACGTAAGGCCAGATGAAGTGTTACTTGCTGTTGACCTGCACACCTTGGAGAAATGCCCCTTCTTTTGACGGTTGTGACAGGTGGCATCTCTGGCGAGACATTTATTCCTTGGGTGTCTGGGATTTCCGCAAAAGTAATATATCATACTCCTTGCTGCCCCCGCAGCTTGATTACTATTACAGCTCGAACTAGGGTCAGTAAAAGGTAGTAATATCCCTTCTGGTTTGGGCATTGATGGTTTGCTGGGAGCTGTATTCATTGTAAAACGAGATGTTTGATATGCTGCGCTCTGCTTCTGAGCACTTTCAAGCGCTCTTGCTGGGTCATATGCTGTCTGCAGTATTAGTGTAGCATTTTTAAGCAGCCACAGGCGAATATGGTTTTGACTGTAGTCCATTGATAAAGGCATCACAGATATAGTCACTACAGTTTTGTTCTGCACCTACAGCCTTGAAACTACAGTCCTTGCTCATAGATTTTAGCACTTGCATGTAGCTGTCAAGACTTTCACTCGAATCCTGACGCCAAGTTGCGATGAGATGACGAGCAAATGCCTCGTTTTTTGGTTTGACATAAGAGGAAGCTAGAATGTTTATGGCTTAGTCATACGTAGCTGCTTTAGCGATTAAATCATACACCTCAGCTGAGATATAGTTTATTAGTGTTTTGAGTTTGAGCGCGTCTAGATTAGTCTCTGATTCTGGCTGTATAACCTCAACAAAGTTCTCAAATGTTTTGTGAAAATGAGTCCAGCGTTCAGAAGCATCGGTGTGAGCGGGGTCAACGTCGAACACGTGAGGTGACAGGAGACGATCCAATTTCTTTATGAAGATTAAATTGTAGTAAACATAAACAGAAGTATTCTGGAACTGACTTTAGGCTTTAATCTTCATAAAACATGATACACCTATAAAGTAAACAAAACTCCCTTAAGGAAAAAGAAAAGACTAATACAATTGACATAATACTGAAAAATAACTATCATAACACTTACCTTGTATTTGTAGTAGTAAAATTTGTAAACAAATGAGCAGACGACAGGCGCAGACAACTATCTGTACGACTAATGCAATCTTTATTATTCTTTCTTGTGTTTCTATCATCATCTACTAAAAATTTCATTCAAATCCGTTCAAGCAAACAAAGAAACAAACAAACAGACTGTCAAAGAACAAAGAGAGGTAGAAACATAAACTCCTTGTTAAAGGTAATAAAAATAGGTTCACATTTTAGCATTAGGAGTTGCATTTCCCAAAATATATATTATTAAATTTTCAATGTGTTCCTGCTTGATAAGAATGATCAACTTTTACTTATACTAAAACCATTTTACACTAAAGCACCATGAAATGCTCATTATTAAAACATCTTTTATAAAACAACTCTAATAATAATCCTCTAGAAAGACATTGTGAATATTATTTACACTTGTTTACCTTTGTAAAGATAAATTCATACAAATTTCATACAGTTGTAACAATTTAGTACTTTGGGCTCTTATCAAGTAATTATACTATATAAAATTAGAGGTGGTATTAAGACCGTGTTAAGACAACAAAGTTTTTTATATTTGCAGTAAACAAACTTGCTTTTAAAGGAGCCAAACAAACAATTGGTACATATTATGTTTTCATTGACTTTTATGCCTAAATCAGTTTTTTGATTGATCATCCTAATTAGTTAAAAAGGTAATTCCTAAACGATACTAATAAACATGACAAATTACGTTAAAACTATGTCCCAACGTTTCGTCTAGTCGTACGAACATACCAATGAATAAATGATTTATAATTTCTTTGCTGTTGTCAGTAAACATTCTTATTTTGGCAACAAGATAAGCATGTTCAAATTCTTCAAGTGCTTATCCATTAATTTGTTTATTGTCTCTCTTTCCCTTGATTGTTGTGGGTATGTGCATTACTTCAGTCTTCTTTGCATTCATCTTTAAACCAAGTGCTCACTGTGATCTTTTCTGATTTTATATAATGATCTAAATCAGCTCCTGACGTGGTGTAATGCGGATTAAATATATTGTCCTGTGAGTTTCACACAGCAACAAACCTCCCTTTTTTTGTATTAATTCAACCTGAGTTCGGCGCCAATCAATAGGCCATGCAGCTGTCTACCTAATCTTTAGTCAAAGTTTATGTTTTAGGCAGATGGCTGCTCCTACTCATGAAAGAAGTAGTTCTGTTGGAATTTCGTCACAACCCGAAAATTTTCCTTAAGTAAGCTAGCGAGTTAATCATTGCTTGTGCTACCTTTGTTGAAAGTGGAGGCAACATTCCTACTTCACTTGATTGAATTATTCTTACATCAGTTTCAGTAAGATTTTCTACATATATTTTTTCCAGTGCTTTATTTCATCCACTTTGGTTAGGGGTTTCCCTTCTTTGTCCTTGATAACATTCAGTCTTGGTATAAATTTTCAGGTGACATTTTTTATCTTCCTGTATACAGCTTTTGTATATTACCAACTCTGTGATTTAATTTTTAAATGTACTTTTCTAGTAGATGTAATATCCGATCGTTTTTATCTCTTTTGAATTTTGTTCGTATCACTGCTGTGGCCTTGTGATAGTCAAGTCTAGCAACAGAGATTCACCTGGACTGCGTATTTGTCCTCTCTTCTATGAGTTCTAAGGTTTTGTTTGACATTCAGCTGGATGCTTTGCTTTCGTATTTAGCAAATGTGTTTTTCCTGCAGTAGTTGTTATTTCTTGTGTTTTTTTCATATTTCATTTGGTGATATCTCTTCAGAAATCGTCGCTAGCATTTCGAATATCTTTTATGCTTTTTCTGTGTACGAATTCGAAATTTGAGTGACGTCAAATCTAGCAAATCATGCAGCCTTCTTTCTGTTTTTCACTTTAAAGCAAAAGTCCATACATAGTAATTGATAAACT
Organism: Morbakka virulenta; assembly: GCA_003991215.1. Classification (NCBI taxonomy): domain Eukaryota; kingdom Metazoa; phylum Cnidaria; class Cubozoa; order Carybdeida; family Carukiidae; genus Morbakka; species Morbakka virulenta. The sequence continues at coordinate 928,273 of RDPX01000107.1, read as the reverse complement.
GAATCACAGTCTATATCAACAGCCCACTAAATGTACGAGTGTTTTTCCCTCCTGTTATTGAATCACTGCAAACTAGAATGGAATCAATTTTATTTTGTGTTCTTCGGTTTGGTGACGTCCATATGTACAATCTTCGCTTGTGGTGTCTAAAAAAAGTGTTGCAAAAAATCGCTTCATTTAATATCGCCAAATGATCTCCTTTTTCATTTCTGGTTCCAAAATGATATTAGCCTATTGGTATCTGTTCCTCTGGGTCTCAACCCTCTGAAATCCTGGTGTATAAATTAGCCATCAAAATCAAACTTTCCTTTGCTGAGATCTTATCTACAAACTTATTGAACACTTTCATAACAACGCTCAAGATCTTCATTTGATGCTGTAATTGATACAGCATATATCTGCACAATCGGTATGTTATAGTCGACCTTGTAATGTTACTGTTAGCACTGTATCACTCAAAGGATTATACAACCCAAAAAGACCTTGTAGAAGGTTCTGTTAGGTAAACTCTAATACAACCTTACCCTGTTGTGTCTCCCCCTGAGAATATCAAAGTACCAATTTAGTCTGTTCGAAAATGTCCCTTACCACACCACCTGTATTCTACAATGCCAATATTGCTGATGTCATAATGCTGTCCTTTATTGATGACCAATCACGTTCCATGTTGTAAATTTCATGGTGTTTCTAAGACGCATCTTTGTGTTTTTCACAATTTTAATATCGATGTATGTACGTGCTAAACGCTTTGATTTATACACGTCATTTATGTAGTGGTACTGGCGCGC
>RDPX01000107.1:909320-927250 GCA_003991215.1 Morbakka virulenta | reverse complement strand
AAGGATGCTTTTAGTAAAATGAGTTTAGTTTTCAAGAACAGGCAGCTGCAAGTAAAAACTAAGATTCGAGTCCTAGAATGTTATGTGTGGTCTGTTTTGCTTTATGGGTGTGATGCTTGGACCATCAATGAAAGCATGAAGAAACGAATAGAAGCAGTGGAAATGTGGTTCCTGAGAAGAATTCTTAGAATATCTTGGACTGACAAAGTGAGCAATGAAGTGGAATTAGAGAGAGCAGGAATGAAAAGAAAGTTGATGAAGGTAATTAGAAAAAGACAACTGCAGTTTCTGGGTCATGCAATGAGATGTGAAGGAATGGAAAACTTGGTGTTAACAGGGAAGATTGAAGGAAAGAAAAGTAGAGGAAGACAGAGACTGAAATTCATTCCCAGCTTGAACAAGGATCTCCAGTTCAAGAGGAATGACTGTGAAATTTTAGCACTGACAAAAGAGATAAATAGATGGAAGACCATGATCTCCAACGTCCTGAAAGGATAAGGAACTCAGAAGAAGAAGAAGAAGAAAAAAAAGAAGAAACACTTATTCATAAGAATCATAAGTTTGAAGATATGGTCTGTTGTGCCCCATCAATTCAACTAATCAGTCTGAGGTATAGAAATCTCCCCATTCTAATATTTATCATTCTTCCAAAATTATTTTTCAATATTATCTTACTTACATGGCGGATTAAAAATATTGTCCTGTGAGTTTCACACAGCAACAAACCTCCCTTTTTTGTATTAGTTCAACCTGTGTTCGGCGCCAATCAATAGGCCATGCGGCCGTCCCCCTAATCTTTAGTCAAAGTTGATGTTTTAGGAAGATGGCTGCTTCTACTCATGAAAGAAGTAGTTCTGTTGGAATTTCGTCACAACCCGGAGATTTTCCTCGAGTTAGGTAGCGAGTTAGTCATTGCTTTTGCTACCTCTCTTGGAAGTGGAGGCAACATTCCTACTTGATTTGATTGAATTATTCTTACATCAGTTTCATCAAGATTTTCTACATATATTTTTTCCAGTGCTTTATTTCATCCACTTTGGTTAGGGGTTTCCCTTCTTTGTCCTTGATAACATTCAGTCTTGGTATAAATTTTCAGGTGACATTTTTTATCTTTCTGTATACAGCTTTTGTACATTACCAACTCTGTGATTTAATTTTTAAATGTACTTTTCTAGTAGATGTAATATCCGATCGTTTTTATCTCTTTTGCATTTTGTTCGAATTACTGCTGTGGCCTTGTGATAGTCAAAACTAGCAACAGAGATCCAGCTAGACTTCGTATTTGTCCTCTCTTCTATGAGTTTCAAGGTTTTGTTTGACATTCAGCTGGATGGTTTGCTTTCGTATTTAGCAAATGTGTTTTTCCTGCAGTAGTTGTTATTTCTTGTGTTTTTTTCATATTTCATTTGGTGATATCTCTTCAGAAATCGTCGCTAGCATTTCGAATATCTTGTTTGCTTATTCTGTGTACGAATTCGAAATTTGAGTGACGTCAAATCTAGCAAATCATGCAGCCTTCTTTCTGTTTTTCACTTTAAAGCAAAAGTCCATACATAGTAATTGATAAACTGAATCACAGTCTATATCAACAGCCCACTAAATGTACGAGTGTTTTTCCCTCCTGTTATTGAATCACTGCAAACTAGAATGGAATCAATTTTATTTTGTGTTCTTCGGTTTGGTGACGTCCATATGTACAATCTTCGCTTGTGGTGTCTAAAAAAAGTGTTGCAAAAAATCGCTTCATTTAATATCGCCAAATGATCTCCTTTTTCATTTCTGGTTCCAAAATGATATTAGCCTATTGGTATCTGTTCCTCTGGGTCTCAACCCTCTGAAATCCTGGTGTATAAATTAGCCATCAAAATCAAACTTTCCTTTGCTGAGATCTTATCTACAAACTTATTGAACACTTTCATAACAACGCTCAAGATCTTCATTTGATGCTGTAATTGATACAGCATATATCTGCACAATCGGTATGTTATAGTCGACCTTGTAATGTTACTGTTAGCACTGTATCACTCAAAGGATTATACAACCCAAAAAGACCTTGTAGAAGGTTCTGTTAGGTAAACTCTAAGACCACCTTACCCTGTTGTGTCTCCCCCTGAGAATATCAAAGTACCAATTTAGTCTGTTCGAAAATGTCCCTTACCACACCACCTGTATTCTACAATGCCAATATTGCTGATGTCATAATGCTGTCCTTTATTGATGACCAATCACGTTCCATGTTGTAAATTTCATGGTGTTTCTAAGACGCATCTTTGTGTTTTTCACAATTTTAATATCGGTGTATGTACGTGCTAAACGCTTTGATTTATACACGTCATTTATGTAGTGGTACTGGCGCGCGATGTCATCTTTTCGCCATTCATCATTTGGAGAGCTTCTGGGCTGGCGATTAAACCATCAAATTTTACATCTGATCTTAAATTGTTTCGTTCTGCCTTTTGAGTATGTAGACGAAAAAGGAAACATTGCAGCTAGCCATTACTTTCCAGTTTCACAGTAACATATTAAAGGTAGTGGGTATGTTCCTCCGTTGTCCTAAAAAGATATCTTCTCCCTCACCATTGTTTCTACTGAGCAACTGACGAGAAGAAGTCTTTTCCGCCCTGATAGACATAAACAGTACAGTTGTACTGTTGCCGACAGCTTCATTATTTAACTAATAGCAAGAACCCTAACAGGAACTATCCCTTCAGGTCAGAGGGAATCTGCAGGTATGCATTGTTGAGTAGGGTTGTTTAAGTTCCTAAGGCTTCCTGGTCCGTATATCAGGATTATTTCTGTAGCTTTGCTTATTGGTGATATTGAGATTAGTTCCCAGACATTTTGTAATGTAAAGTCGTAAGATGCAAAACTCTCCAACGCTACCTCGACAACGTTCTGGATTACGTCATTTGTGTGTGATACAGCAGAGAAGTCCTTTTTACACAACCTGCACTTGATTAAATCAGTTGTCTCTAAAGATATAAGACTTTTGCTTTTTATATGGCATTTTTGGTGCCTTATTAAAGTCATCTGATCCATATTTGGATCTCTTGTTACTCTTCGTGTTTCAGGTGTCATAGCTTTCTGTTTATTCGTTTTTCGCTGTTGATTCGTTCGTCAATATTCTAGTTCTGATGTTTCATCTTTAAAGGAATATAATGATAGATATCATCTATCATTAATACTGATAAGGTGTAAAGTAATGAAAACTCTTTGAGAGATAATTAGAATACTCGAGTGAAAGTTGTGTCCTGTATCTACTACAAAGAATATTTTATCAATTCGTAATCCAATTTTTTCTTTTGTACTTGCGGATTTCGTTCTGCATGTCTATGTTTGTGAGAATCACTGTAAACCACTCAGTGTAAATAAAAACCGTTTCCTTTGCTGGCTATGCTTTTGATTGCTTGAGTTTCTTGTCTGACTGTGACATCATGGTTAAAATAATTTATGCTAAATCATAAAGCTAATATCACTTAAAATAATCTTCAATAGTTGCATATTGTAAGCCCCTGGTGCTACTTTTGTGACAATGGCATTTATAGTTTTATTTTGTAAATAATAAAAGAACTTGTCCTCTTATTGGGCTTTAATTTTTGAGTTATGTTTGAGAAAAAACATTATTTATTTATATATCTAAAACAAGAAGTAACTATAATATTCGCACACCAATGAGTATATTTTGATCAAATTCATAATTCATATCATAAATCAAATTTCAAATTAATATATCTAAAAACCTTTAAAAATTGAACAAGGAAGTGACAGCTGTACAGCTAACAAAGATTACAACTTCACAAAACGAATTTTCTTATCCATGCACTTATATTCTTCTTTTCTTTTTTACATTCTCCATGCACTTATATTCTTCTTTTCTTTTTTACATTTTAGCTTCAAATTTTCACTATATATGGAATATAGAAAGACGAAAATCAGTTAGTTCTTTTCATCTTCAAGAATAAGAGAGACCCAGGATACAAATTAAGAATGTCTGCCAATATCTCCTTTAAATGGTTATGTACACCAAAGAAGACGCCTGCACCATGAAACCATACAGTAACAGAAAAAATGTATAGTTCATTAAAATTAGCCGTAACGACTTATCGTTAGAATAGGACAGGATATATTTACAGCATGGTATTTATTTTCAGAATGAAAGTGGATAAAAGTTTTTACGAGACTAAGGTACTGACTTAATCGCTACGTTCCAAAGAAATTATGTCCTTTTAATTTGTGTAAATGGACAAAGCACTAAAGTTATCTAAGGTACTGACTTAATCGCTACGTTCCAAAGAAATTATGTCCTTTTAATTTGTGTAAATGGACGAAGCACTAAAGTTGTCTAAAGTACTGACTTAATCGCTACGTTCCAAAGAAATTATGTCCTTTTAATTTGTGTAAATGGACGAAGCACTAAAGTTATCTAAGGTACTGACTTAATCGCTACGGTTTAAAGAAATTATGTCCTTTTAATTTGTGTAAATGGAAGAAGCACTAAAGTTATCGGGTAGCACACGCTTAATAAAATAGTCCAAGGTAGAATCATCAAAGAAGTACATCAAATGATATAAAGATATAAAAAATGGTACTAAAATCGATTAATTAAGAAGAAAAGAATGTGAAAATTAAGAAATCAAATTTATTCGATCAATCAGACAGGACGAAAGGGTGAAAAATATTTACAACAAGGTTTTTATTTTCCGAGCAAAGAAGGCATAGGGATAGTCTTGTTAGAAGAGGCCAAACTCTCACGCACTTTGAACGAGAGCTGGAGTGCTCATAGATGAGATGTTCGCAAGTTCTTTTGTGTTGTGGTAGTCTTCTCGCTCCTGAGCTGCCTTTGGGGACGGAGGTCAACCCTAGCAATTCTAGCCCTTGTACCATCTCTTGACACGTTCTACTGGCATTGAACGAGAGCTGAGGTGCACATAAATGTGATGCTCGCAATGTTTTCTGTTAGTGATGGAGTTCTCATCTCAGTTCTCCATCCTTGTGAACACTCTGCAAATAATTTCCGGCTGTAAATATTCACCCTTTTACCTGTGTGATATTCATGCCTAAAATATTAACTAGCAAGTTGCTTTTCATTGTGTTTCGTTTTTTCTAAGTACAAATTTTCTCAACAGTTTTGTTCTTTGTCTTTTTTGATATTCCAAAACGATTATTGCACCGTGAAGCTTGTACCTTTGATGCTTCTTTTGAAAGAAAGTGCATTTAGTCACATTACAATTTGATATTAGTTTTGTTTTGATAGATCTTGTTTATGTACTAAACATAACAAACATTGTAATATTGTTAATATATTGACAGTAATGTTGTTGTTATGTAATTTTTATACTACAAAAAGGAAATGACAGGTTTGTTTCTGTATTTCATCATCATCTTTGGATATTCGTTATTTTTAATTAAAATGCTGAAAACAGTACTCTTTGCGGTTCTTTTACGATTGACGCTAGCCAATACAAGTTTTTACGAGACTAAGGTACTGACTTAATCGCTACGGTATAAAGAAATTATGTCCTCTTAATTTGTGTAAATGGAAGAAGCACTAAAGTTGTCTAAGGTACTGACTTAATCGCTACGTTCCAAAGAAATTATGTCCTTTTAATTTGTGTAAATGGACGAAGCACTAAAGTTATCTAAGGTACTGACTTAATCGCTACGGTTTAAAGAAATTATGTCCTTTTAATTTGTGTAAATGGAAGAAGCACTAAAGTTATCGGGTAGCACACGCTTAATAAAATAGTCCAAGGTAGAATCATCAAAGAAGTACATCAAATGATATAAAGATATAAAAAATGGTACTAAAATCGATTAATTAAGAAGAAAAGAATGTGAAAATTAAGAAATCAAATTTATTTCGATCAATCAGACAGGACGAAAGGGTGAAAAATATTTACAACAAGGTTTTTATTTTCCGAGCAAAGAAGGCATAGGGATAGTCTTGTTAGAAGAGGCCAAACTCTCACGCACTTTGAACGAGAGCTGGAGTGCTCATAGATGAGATGTTCGCAAGTTCTTTTGTGTTGTGGTAGTCTTCTCGCTCCTGAGCTGCCTTTGGGGACGGAGGTCAACCCTAGCAATTCTAGCCCTTGTACCATCTCTTGACACGTTCTACTGGCATTGAACGAGAGCTGAGGTGCACATAAATGTGATGCTCGCAATGTTTTCTGTTAGTGATGGAGTTCTCATCTCAGTTCTCCATCCTTGTGAACACTCTGCAAATAATTTCCGGCTGTAAATATTCACCCTTTTACCTGTGTGATATTCATGCCTAAAATATTAACTAGCAAGTTGCTTTTCATTGTGTTTCGTTTTTTCTAAGTACAAATTTTCTCAACAGTTTTGTTCTTTGTCTTTTTTGATATTCCAAAACGATTATTGCACCGTGAAGCTTGTACCTTTGATGCTTCTTTTGAAAGAAAGTGCATTTAGTCACATTACAATTTGATATTAGTTTTGTTTTGATAGATCTTGTTTATGTACTAAACATAACAAACATTGTAATATTGTTAATATATTGATAGTAATGTTGTTGTTATGTAATTTTTATACTACGAAAAGGAAATGACAGGTTTGTTTCTGTATTTCATCATCATCTTTGGATATTCGTTATTTTTAATTAAATGCTGAAAACAGTACTCTTTGCGGTTCTTTTACGATTGACGCTAGCCAATACAATTTTTTAGGAGACTAAGGTACTGACTTAATCGCTACGGTTCAAAGAAATTATGTCCTCTTAATTTGTGTAAATGGAAGAAGCACTAAAGTTGTCTAAGGTACTGACTTAATCGCTACGTCCCAAAGAAATTATGTCCCTTTAATTTGTGTAAATGGACGAAGCACTAAAGTTATCTAAGGTACTGACTTAATCGCTACGGTTTAAAGAAATTATGTCCTTTTAATTTGTGTAAATGGAAGAAGCACTAAAGTTATCGGGTAGCACACGCTTAATAAAATAGTCCAAGGTAGAATCATCAAAGAAGTACATCAAATGATATAAAGATATAAAAAATGGTACTAAAATCGATTAATTAAGAAGAAAAGAATGTGAAAATTAAGAAATCAAATTTATTCGATCAATCAGACAGGACGAAAGGGTGAAAAATATTTACAACAAGGTTTTTATTTTCCGAGCAAAGAAGGCATAGGGATAGTCTTGTTAGAAGAGGCCAAACTCTCACGCACTTTGAACGAGAGCTGGAGTGCTCATAGATGAGATGTTCGCAAGTTCTTTTGTGTTGTGGTAGTCTTCTCGCTCCTGAGCTGCCTTTGGGGACGGAGGTCAACCCTAGCAATTCTAGCCCTTGTACCATCTCTTGACACGTTCTACTGGCATTGAACGAGAGCTGAGGTGCACATAAATGTGATGCTCGCAATGTTTTCTGTTAGTGATGGAGTTCTCATCTCAGTTCTCCATCCTTGTGAACACTCTGCAAATAATTTCCGGCTGTAAATATTCACCCTTTTACCTGTGTGATATTCATGCCTAAAATATTAACTAGCAAGTTGCTTTTCATTGTGTTTCGTTTTTTCTAAGTACAAATTTTCTCAACATTTTTGTTCTTTGTCTTTTTTGATATTCCAAAACGATTATTGCACAGTGCAACTTGTACCTTTGATGCTTCTTTTATAAGAAATTGCATTTAATCACATTACAAATTGATATTAGTTTTGTCTTGATAGATCTTGTTTATGTACTCACCATAACAAACATTGTAATATTGTTAATATATTGATAGTAATGTTGTTGTTATGTAATTTTTATACTACGAAAAGGAAATGACAGGTTTGTTTCTGTATTTCATCATCATCTTTGGATATTCGTTATTTTTAATTAAATGCTGAAAACAGTACTCTTTGCGGTTCTTTTACGATTGACGCTAGCCAATACAATTTTTTAGGAGACTAAGGTACTGACTTAATCGCTACGGTTCAAAGAAATTATGTCCTCTTAATTTGTGTAAATGGAAGAAGCACTAAAGTTGTCTAAGGTACTGACTTAATCGCTACGTCCCAAAGAAATTATGTCCCTTTAATTTGTGTAAATGGACGAAGCACTAAAGTTATCTAAGGTACTGACTTAATCGCTACGGTTTAAAGAAATTATGTCCTTTTAATTTGTGTAAATGGAAGAAGCACTAAAGTTATCGGGTAGCACACGCTTAATAAAATAGTCCAAGGTAGAATCATCAAAGAAGTACATCAAATGATATAAAGATATAAAAAATGGTACTAAAATCGATTAATTAAGAAGAAAAGAATGTGAAAATTAAGAAATCAAATTTATTCGATCAATCAGACAGGACGAAAGGGTGAAAAATATTTACAACAAGGTTTTTATTTTCCGAGCAAAGAAGGCATAGGGATAGTCTTGTTAGAAGAGGCCAAACTCTCACGCACTTTGAACGAGAGCTGGAGTGCTCATAGATGAGATGTTCGCAAGTTCTTTTGTGTTGTGGTAGTCTTCTCGCTCCTGAGCTGCCTTTGGGGACGGAGGTCAACCCTAGCAATTCTAGCCCTTGTACCATCTCTTGACACGTTCTACTGGCATTGAACGAGAGCTGAGGTGCACATAAATGTGATGCTCGCAATGTTTTCTGTTAGTGATGGAGTTCTCATCTCAGTTCTCCATCCTTGTGAACACTCTGCAAATAATTTCCGTCTGTAAATATTCACCCTTTTACCTGTGTGATATTGATGCCTAAAATATTAACTAGCAAGTTGCTTTTCATTGTGTTTCGGTTTTTCTAAGTACAAATTTTCTCAACAGTTTTGTTCTTTGTCTTTTTTGATATTCCAAAACGATTATTGCACAGTGCAACTTGTACCTTTGATGCTTCTTTTATAAGAAATTGCATTTAATCACATTACAAATTGATATTAGTTTTGTTTTGATAGATCTTGTTTATGTACTCACCATAACAAACATTGTAATATTGTTAATATATTGATAGTAATGTTGTTGTTATGTAATTTTTATACTACAAAAAGGAAATGACAGGTTTGTTTCTGTATTTCATCATTATCTTTGGATATTCGCTATATTTATAATTAAAATGCTGAAAACAATCGTCTTTGGCTTTCTTTTAAGATTAGCTAGCTCAGTTAATTTCCCTCTTGGAAAAGGTTCTCATTTGCATAGCTTATACTCATGTAGAAACGTCAACGAAAGAGGAAGGAATGAAAAGTAGTTTTTATTCCGCCAACTAAAGAACACAAATACTTACCATTCCACAAAAAGAGAATTCGTCACCTAGAAAGGTTAACTTGGAGCTCCAGGAAGATATTTTGAAAGCAACAGCGCAGATTTCAATTAGATTTGAATTCCAGTTAACTGATGTCGACTTCGAATGAATTTCATTCGAAGTCCAAATCAGTTAACTGTATCGCTAGTGAGAGAAAAAATATATATAGGCTACTTGTTTAATTTGTGATTTCTGAGTACTTGCACCGTAAAGCACAATGGGACCCTATAAAAACAAATTATACCTTCTGTACGGCCGTAAGAGACAAGAGCAAAAGCACACTTGCGTCCCGTTGAATCAAGCTTGCATTTACCGTATGCTTTGCTAAGGGCAGTAAAATACACCACGGGGATTGCAAGGCTTAAGCTTGTTTGAAAACCAAAGATAACCGTTCGTTCAGTATTCGCCGTTAATTTTAAACGAGCAATAGCCACGGGAACGTTAAAGGCAAGCCTGTACCGTTGGCACAAGGTAAGGTGTTTTATACACATATCCTTTTTGTTGTATTCATGTAAACTAGTTGACCTAGCGCTACGTAGTGCTACGATTGTGTACGGATAATTCAAAATTAACATAAAGCCGTGCCATTAGCAACGCTTTTTTCAGCAGCAATATTCCCTTTAGAGAACTGCTGACGGGTCACTTTTTCTTGTAGGATTTTTCTTTCCTTTCATAAAGGTGAACTGATTGATTCAATAGTTCCATACAAATGTTGACGTTTGATTTAAAATTAATATGAAGACGTACGTGTCATCAGTAATAAACTTAGCAGAGATATTTTGTTTTCGCTTTCCGGTACCATATTTCATGGCCTTAATTCAGGGATAAGCTACGTGGAAGCCAGATTTAGTGGTCTACTAATGTCATATGAGCTTTTCTAACAGGAGCAGATGAACAACTTTTCGCGCCAAAATCAAGAAACTCCTTGCTGTTGTGTGGAGTTGAGTAAAGGGCCAAGCATTAAGAAGGGCAATAAAAGGCAAAAATCCCATAAATTATTTGTAAAATCATGGTATTTTTGACCCTACTGTCAATCAAGTAATAAAGCTGTAAGCTAATATAAGTGTAAAAGTAATTTATTGTTAGTCGAAGGATAATCTAAATATTTTATAATGTAGATATATTAGCATAAATATATATGTAACTGCACCTGAAATCTGAAAGCAAATTACATGCGAAAGTAAATTCGTAACCATAATCTCTGAAAGTGAATAATATGATAATACAGAAAAATGTTAGCTTAAACCTCAACAAGTCTATTTCCTAATTTGTGTAGCTGTTTCTTTTGATTATTCAAACGATCAATTGACGAGAAATTTCATTCACGATATTTAGGCAGCTAGATAAGGCAAATACTTTTATGCAATGTACCCACATTTTACCTAAGACTTACTATCATTAGCAGGAGCGTGCCGTTTAAAACTTCTACAAATCATACGTATTGTATATCTGACAGGCCTACAATTTGAAGCTCTTGACTTATGGCAGTCTGAGAACTGCAGTAGCAAGAACTGGCACAATGACAATTTGTCGTGTGGAACACCCTTGAAATTCTCAAACTCTATAACAAAAACTTTTTCAGAGGAATTATTACGAAGTTAAGAGGAAATATCCGGTTGTGACCTCTTATAGACTGATCTCGCGATATCTTTCAAAATATCCAAGGTGCTGTGAGAGCCAGCCATTATTGCAACAGCATTGGGCCTCTGGTTGCCTTCACTCCAGCAGGAAATTGCAAACTGAATTCATGATCAAGACTGGTAAACAAGGCGCAATAAAAATTAACATCGTTGGTTTCCGCGGCTTCCGTCTTATGGCCTCCTTGCAGAAAGGTAAGGATAGTGGTCTGGGGTCGAAGCTTTGCAAAAATTGCGTTGTCTCAACCGATCTTTGTCTTTGCTTAATTTTTATAATTAATCAAAGACAAAGATCAACTTCGCCTCAGAGTTATTGATGGAGGGGTTTGCCTGGTTAGTAGCCAACCTATTGGCCCTACTGGGGGTGTACACCATACCAGTTAGGGTACGGGGTAGCCCCACTGTCTTTAACTCTGTGTCAGTCCCAAGCCTGGATAAAGGAGGAGGGTTGGCGTCAGGAAGGGCATCTGGCCATAAAACATTCACCCAAGTATTTATGAAATGTCCGAATTCAAAGATCAACCTCATGCTAGGGCGTCCCCCGTAGGCGACGCGCATTATTTTCGCCGGAGTGACGTGAGAAGTCAGCAACGGCTACTACAGAAGATGCAGTGTCTGCGGCTAAAGAAGCAAGCTGCTAGGGTTGAAGGTAGCGAAATGGAGAATTGGAACTTGGAACGTTGGTTCTATGACTGGTAGAGGGATGGAAGTGGGGGAAGCAATGTCTAGGAGTAGAATTGATCTCGCGTGTATCTAAGAGACGAGGTGAAAAGGCAATAGAGCCAAGGAGATAGGTTGTGGCTATAAGTTATTTTACAGTGGTGGTGGCGAAAATAGGAATGGAGTTGGTATAGCAGTTTCTAAAGGTCAGTTAAACAACATCATAGATATTGGTCGCATCAGTGACAGAATTATTTGGATGACTGTGGTTAAACCAGAAAACGCCGTTAAGTACAGCATTGTCTCTGCCTATGCTTCTCAGGTAGGGTGCAGTGATGAGGCAAAAGAAGAGTTCTTTGAGAAGCTCTCTGAGGTCACTCTCCAACTGAAACTGCATAGCAAAGTAATTATTGGGGCGGACATGAACAGTCATGTGGGTACCAGAAGTGAAGGGTGTGTTGCCCATGGTTGGCATGCGTTTGGCACCAGAAATGAGGAAGTTGAAAGATTGATCCAGCTCGCGAACTCCAACAGCCAAAAAATTGTTAACACCTGATTCATTAAACCAGTTAACCAGCTTGTCACGTATGCTAGTGGAGGCAACAAATCGCAAATTCATTTCTTCCTGGTGCAAGAGGATCAGTTTGTCAATGTTATTGATTGCAAAGTGCTACCTGATGAAAGTGCAGTCCAACAACACAAATTGCTGGTGATGGACCTTTCTTTTAAAAGGCTGCCTAAACCTAAACCCATAATCGCTGAGAAAAAGATAAGGTGCTGGAAACTAAAGGAGGACGCTATCAGACTGAAATTTAAGAGAAAGATGCAGGAGTGTGCTTTTGAAGATATGACGTGGGAGGATTTTTCTGCTGCCGTTAAGAAATATGGTGAAGAAGTGTGTGGCTGCTCTAGGAGTGGTTAATACATAAACTGTGATACTTGGTGGTGAAAGGAAGACATAAGAAAGGTTTTAAAGGACAAAAAGAGATGTTTCAGGAGATGGAAAGAGACCAATGAAACAGATAAAGACTTGTACCGACAAGCTAAGAAGGAAGCCAAGAGAGTGTCGGCTGAATCTAAGGGTAAAGCCACTCAAGAGATTTATGACAAGCTTGGTACCAGAGAAGATGAGAAATCTATTTTCAGAATTGCTAAATCTAGAGACCAAAAGTGTAAAGATAATATTGAGGGCTACTTTATGAAGAACAAAGATGGTGAAACCGAAACTACGGCCGAGGGCAACATCAGTGTTTGGTATGATTACTTTAATAAACTTCTAAACGAACAAAGGCTATATGAAGAGCTGAACAGCGAAATGCCACTCCAAGGAGCGGTTAGTAAAATCCAGAAAGAAGAGGTGAAGAGAGCTCTGTCCAGGATGGGAAATGGTAGAAGTTATGGTCCAGACGATATCCCAATTGAAGCTATCAAAGCGTTAGGAGAAGCTGGTGGGAACTTCACGACAAGAGTTTTTAATGAGATTCTTTTTGCTCAGAGAAAGATGCCTGAAGAATGGAGTATCAGTACTCTGGTACCCATTTTTAAAAACAAAGGAGATCATAGTGTGCGCAATAATTACAGAGGCATTAAACTCCCAAGCCATAGTTTCAAATTGTTTGAGAGAATCATTGACCATAGACTTAGAAACATCTGTTCAACATCAGATAATCACTTCCGTTTTAAAAGTGGGAGCAGTACGACTAATGTGATCTTTGCGCTTAGAATCAGGATGGAAAAGTATCGCGAAGCTAACTAACCGATTCATGCGATATTCGTTGACCCTGAAAAGGCTTATGACACGGTCCCCAGAGCTTTGATAAAGCAATGTCTTCGGAAGAAGCTGGTCCCAGATTTGTATGTCAAATGTATTATGAGCATGTATAGAAATAGCAAGACCAAGGTTAAATCTAAACTTGGGAGTACTCAGCCGTTGGAAATATCTGTGGGTCCGCATCAAGGATCGGTTCTAAGCCCTTTTCTTTTCACGGTTATCCTTGACGTAATCAGTAGCTACCTTAATAGCAATACCCCAAAGGAAATGCCTTTTGCTGATGATCTTGTCAGTTGTTCTGAATCTGCAGTGGATGCAGACGCTCTAGAGTAAGGGTCTTAGAGTCAGTCGTACTAAAACTGAGTCTTTTTCGACGGCAGCTGGATGAAATACTGAAGTTAGTTTAGATGGTGCTACTCTCGCCCAGGCAGATAATTTAAAGTACCTGGGCTCTGTTATCAATAAAGCTGCAACGTGTGAAGATGATATGAAGAACAGAGTTCAAATTGGCTGGAGACATTGGCGCCATCTGTCAGGTGTAATTTACAATAAACGATTGCCAATGAAACTCAAAGCAAAGATGTTGAGATGGTGGTCAGACCGGCTATGGCTTATGGTGCTGAATGTTGGGCTGTCAAGAAGAAAGACTTAGACCTTCTGAGGACGACAAAAATGAGAATGTTAAGAAGCGTTCAAGGCATTACTCGGAGAGCCAGAATTAAAAATGATGTAATCAGGGCTCGAGTGAATGTTAAGCCTGCAGAGACCATTATCCAAAATCGCAGGCTCAGATGGTATGATCATGTCCTTAGAAGGCCTGAGACACATGTGACCCGAGAGGTTCTTGCTTCACGACTTCCTGGTAGACGTAATAGAGGGACAGTAAAGAAGACGTGGAAAAGCGTGGTCGATAATGACATGTGGGAGAGAAATTTGCGGTCGGAAGAGGCGATGAACAGAGTTGACTGGAAGAAAAGGACTGGGCCTACCCCTCTATTGGGATAGTGGGCTCTTAAGGTGAGCAATCAAAGATAAAGATCTGTCGGGATAACGTAATTTCTGCATCTCTGAATACCCTGAACGAAACGCCATTATCTGCTTACTGTGAAGACTGCCACCTACAAAACCTATATTCAACAACTGACTTTGTGGTTGTCATTTGAAAAGTCGTAACATGTTTGGTACTCTTCTAACACCTACACAATGTCAGAGGCTCAGGGAGCACAAGTACAATTGTGAGGGGCGTTCTATTTTAGAGTTCGTCTTCCAGCCCTTCTGGTCATGGTTGGTAACAAAACTGCCATTTTGGCTTGCTCCAAACGTAATAACACTTTGTGGCTTTCTTTCAACCTTTTTACCATCAATCACTTTAATATACTACTGTCCGACTGCGAGGGAAGAGGTAAGTATGTAAAATTATAAAGTATAGTTCAGTGACTATTGGGTTGCTGTAGTTTTTTGCACTTTTTTCAGGCAGATCATTACGGTTTCTGGAAGACCCCAGTGTAAAACTGATAATCGTTTCTGTGCACATTTTCAAACCAAATTACTTGATATTGTCGTGCAGGGCGGCCGCAGGGCCCAGCCACCCCATGTTTATTTACCTTATACCAAGGAACTTGCTAATCAAGAAGTGAGGTAACCATTGTTGTTTTGCAATTTTTTATTTCTGTTTACCAGTTTGGTTTCAATTTTGTATTTGGGTGTTTTACTTTTCATGCTAAATAGTAAAATGAAAGGGATAATTAATGTACAGACAAACATGGTTGAATAAAGGGGGGCATTTTGATTTGGAGAAATCGGGTATTAATGAGGGTT
Source organism: Morbakka virulenta (assembly GCA_003991215.1). Classification (NCBI taxonomy): domain Eukaryota; kingdom Metazoa; phylum Cnidaria; class Cubozoa; order Carybdeida; family Carukiidae; genus Morbakka; species Morbakka virulenta. Next base: position 912,116 of record RDPX01000107.1, on the reverse strand, counting down.
AAACATGGCGTTCTTCACTACTAGTAAAGAACATCAGAACACCCAAACCCGAGCATATGGCGTACCTTGAGAATCCCCAGTAACAACTTTGCTGCAGTAAATTTTCATTAACCCTAACGGTTTACGGTTAATCGTACTGTAGTCCTACAGAATCGAAACATACATCATGTAAAAGTTCAATTACTGGATATTCAAAAAGTACGTGATCACGTTCTTGTAGAATCAAATCAATTTGTTTGGGTTTAATTGTAATAAGAACGTGATTTTTCGAGGTCAAAATGGGAGCCCCCTCCCTTGATTCAACCCAAGGAACCACAATGTTCTGTCGTGTTTCTGGATCTCCATAACCCCTGTGATACCGGATTACCAGTAGTCGCAGAAGCTAATAATTTTTACCTAGGTAACTTTGTGTATATGCAGGATTCTTAACATGATGGCATAAAAGTATTTTACAATCAACACATGTTGAAACTTGCGGTGTGCTATTTAGTGGTGAGTGCAAATGCAGTTTCAAGACACTACAATCAAAGGCAACTTGCTCCTGCTGGCAGGATGCAACCCTTAATCAGCCACCTGCTGCTGTGAAGGCTTTGGCAGATTGTTCAGGGACAATCCGGTGGAAAGTTGCATTCAAGTGGTGTTTTTATGAAGAAAGGACCTCTGAACCAATAATTTTCTGTCCTTGCAGTGAGTATCTTGAGTTCATGCCAAAAACCAGTGGCTGGCTTGGACCATGCTACTGGTTATCTGGTACAGCTTGGTGAGTCAAATCTTTTAGGCATTCATTCAGTGGAGGCAACTTAAAGATATTTCAGCATTGGGGTCATGCATACCACTTCTCTTGAGTTTACTTGGTGAAATGTGTTGCCTGGTTTCAGATGAGTTTCAGCTTGCTGATGTCTTGATTAGTGTAGAAATCCTACACTACTCCTCTATCTTCAATGGTGGTTCTGATGAGTGCAATGCAGGCAAGATACTGACACTGGTGGGTGGTTTAAGAGATTCTAGCACCAAAACCAAAGCATGGTTCCTACGTTCTTGTAGAGACAAGTTATATGAGTGCTCAGTTTAAGGTTGCAAGTGATTTGGACACCAAAATACTGGTTCTGATTAATGTGTTTTAGGATTGTGGCATCAAGACTGAAAGTAAGTAACTTGAAGTTGATGTAGTGTAGGTAGCACTTCTGTGCATTTAAGTGCATCCCCTACTGGGCAACCCATTCCTCCAGGCTATTAAGACTGGGTTGCTGGGCAAGGTTATCCTGGAAAGTGTGACCTCTTGGTACAGTAGGCAGTCTGCAAAGAGGCATGCTGTTGAATTGAGACCATTGGACAAGTCATTAATGTAACAAAATAAAGCAAGGAGTCTAACATTTATGTAATGTTTGGCACAGATTAACACATGCATTTACCTACAAAATTCTGAACTTTATATGCTAGCCATAGATGTAAGAGCTTAATGATGTGATGATTTGTAAGCTTTTTCTGAGCTACAATAATGATGGGAGAAATATCTCCTGAAACAGTCTTTAACCTACATGCATTCACATAACACAATAAGTGTTAAATACAAAAGGGTTTATGAGTTTATGAGGGTTTATGAGCACAAAATATTTACTGTTGCTATAATAATTAAATCTTTATGACCCAGTGCTGATACTAAAGAAAGTTGGGGCAAGGGGGATATTGCAGCCTATAAATTTTTGTCATGTGCCACTTCAGAGATTAAAATTACCCAGGAATACCACAGAGATAATATAAAAATAGTTACAATAAATGATGGGTGTTTATTGTGACCCATTTATAATTATTTATTTATTTGATAATATTTCAACAGGTTCATTATATCAGTTTACATAACTGTTTTTCAAATAAGTCTTGTGTATAAAAATAAATAAGTATAATCCATTTAAAATAATGAAGAAAGACAATTTATTTACAAATAAATAAAAGTTTTGAAATCAGTGGTTAAAAGTTAAGTGAGTGAAAATTCTTCAAGGTGTGTCTAGAAAAATTATGAACATCTGAACAGGTGTGACATTTGAAAAACTAGGCAGTTGGGTGTAAATTTTCTTAGACACATTTATGAATTCAGAAATGGGTCCAACTTTTTACAGAAAGAACCATAATTAGATTCTGTTCTGATATCTAATAGTAAGCCATTATAAACTACTACCCCATTGTAATAAAAAAGCTTTTTGGTACTTTCTACTTTCACTTCAGGCACTCAAAAAAGTTTATCATTGTTTCTGGTTCCATAGTAATCCCAATACTGAGGACATCTGTAGTGGGCTAAAGAGGAGTCTACTAGAGACTACTGAAAAAGTTTGTTGTAAAAGTAAACCTCATCGTTGGCGTCAAGAAACTTAGTGATGGAACGAGGCAGTTGATGGCTTGATTAAGGCCAAGCGGCTAGCTTTTAAGGCTTGGAAGAAAGGTACTGGTTCTCGTGTAGCATATGACTCAGCAAAATGTGTTGCTAGTAGGGCAATCCATCATGCACGTCTTGAGGCTGACAAAGCTATTTTCGAGGGTATTGAGTCAAACTCGACTAGCAAACATGTCTACCATCTTGTCAAGCAGTTGTGGCATGAAAACACTGATGCTGTTGGTGACAAACCAATTAGAAATGATGCTGGAGAGTTGTCACTGAATCATCATCATCATCATCATATTCGGTTTAACGTCCGTTTTACATGCTAGCATGTGTTGGACGATTTCTTGAAATTGACTTCCAAGTTATCCTATCCTTCACCAGGTCTCTGCTGACACCTTTTTCTTTCAGATCCATCCTTA
>RDPX01000107.1:885330-896738 GCA_003991215.1 Morbakka virulenta | reverse complement strand
GACTTTCGGATTAAGAGACTTCGCACTCTTTTTCCGCACGGTTTGAACAAAAAAAGCGTTTGATAAAGTCTGCAATTCTACTGACCAAACTCAAAGTGTTGTTAAGTTGTTTCCTCCTTTGTCAAGGAGTAAGCCCAGACCCACGAGATTAAGGAAGTCAGAAAATAAATGTTCCGTCGGTTCTTTAGTCACTTTCTTTGACAATATAAATCCACATTTCACGAACAGCAAACTAGATCTTTTTAATAATATCCGTGTATTCGTGAACAAACTTCCTCGCTGTTTTCTAAAAATGCTAAATTAAGGTGCTTGTCAAAAAAATTCTTAGAATCTTCCACAAACTCATCAGTAGACATCCAGATACTTTTCCTTCGTACCATACAGTATCGACAACCATGCAAAGAAATCTAGTTTTTCATAATATTCTCTCCATCATTCTCCTATGTCATTTGTATTGCATGCGAATTGAAAAATGGGAGTTTTTTTGGAAGCATCTTCAGTTCAGGATTTGACATCTTTTCTCATAGTATTATCATATTTTGTTGTATATTGTAGTAAGAGGAGCAGTGGCTTAATGGTTAGTGCAGCTGCACGGTAACCAATTGGTTCCAGGTTCGATTCTCCGAGTGGGCAAGGAGAATTTAGAACAAAAGAAAAAGCCATTGGTCGGCATTAGGAGGAGCAATCGGCCAAGAAATTCCTCACTGCCATAATAAAGTCCCTCGGAAGGGCACCGTCGGAGCTTTAATTGCTGGGGGGAAATGATATTAAAACCAATAAAAAAGTTATATATTGTAGTCATACAGCATTATGGATGTTTCCCCAATAATAGAGCATGCATTAGCTTACCCTATACCAACAAGCTATGTTGCCTAAGGTTCTAGGCTACAAAAACAATGTTTACAAACAAACAAAAAAAGTTTTTTGAGGGTTTTTGTTGTTGTTGGGGTTTAATCCTAGCTCAAAACAGTTGACCTGTTTTTCTTGACCCATTCTTCTTCTGCTAACTAATCCAGTAAGGGATTTTCAACTGAGCAAAGAGAGAAGACAAGTGGTCTAAGCTCAGAATGGGGGAGATACTTTTTTATAAAGGGTATGTGTGAGATTACTTGAAATAACTGTATGCTAAGCATTGTACTTATACTTGGAAGTATGAAAAATAAAGAAATGTAGAAAATTTACACTGCACCAAACTGAATGTGAACCAATACAGAAGACATTGGCAATTAAACGACTTTCTTTTTAGCCAACAACAATCTATTTCATTAAGTTCCAGTGTTAAAGTACAACTAAATGGAAAGCCAAATATGCCTTTGTTATTCTGGTGATAGCAACTTGCTGGATGAAACATAGGAATGTTAAAGGGTCTCCAGAGAAAGAACTGCAATTGTACTGAGTCACAGTATGAGGTTTTGGATGCTACTTATTGTACCAAGTAGGAGGAATAAAAAGTGATTAAAAGTATTTCTGAGTTTGTTTGTTGACAATGTTGATTTACGTTTTGTCAGATGTATTTTTGCACATATGACCAACTTTTTACAGTGATGAAGAGCCAACAATCATTTTTTAAATGAATTTTATTATTATTCCTCGTAGGAAACAAGTATTCTATCACCAGCAATTCCAGGAGGACTAGTGCTTTTGAGTGCATGCTATGTTTTCAAGCATTCAGATTATAAAGTGTTTCAGAATGAGCCAAATATTGCATTCCTTGTATTTGGAATGTGCTTTGCAAAGCTTATATGGAAATTATTAGTATGTCTACATTTGAATTTTTTTGGTTCTTCTCTTCCTCCTCCTCTTTTTCCAGACTTGTGTCATTTCCCTTTTGACGACTTTTTCACATTATCTCACATACATGCAGTTGTAAATGTATTCACACAATAAGTTGTTTATATATTCTTTTTTATTAATTTTGTTCTTTCAAATCAGTGAGAAAATACATATGGATCTGAGACATATTTATTTGCCTTTTGAATAATTTTCTATTTTCATTTTTAAATCCTCTACTGTGTAGTAGTGTACGTTATGAGGGTGGTTTTTATCCATTAGTATTCAGTATTTATAAGGTTGTATCAGTAGAAACTACTAACTGCATGTCCATTTATCATGTTCCATTACTTTCTTGTTGAATTTTTATTTTCATGTTGGCTACTCCATCCAAGGATATGCAGGGTTTGGGAACTCTGTTCTATTCTTAGTTGCTAACAAACATTGAGAGTTTTTGTACTTTGTTGCAGTTAGTGTCTGAATAACCAATATAATATGCATGTTTAAGTTGGTTTTGGTACAGGATCTTTGTTGAGATAGCTTGATTATTCCTTACTTTTAAAGCCATTTATTTTTCTCATTTATGTGTCGTTCTTTAGAGTACATTGATCAATACCACTGTCAAGTCCCAGTATTTAAATAACCATTGCCTCCTTCCTTTCACATACAGGGGTGTTGTCAAAGGAGACAAAATTTAGACTGGCTTATTTGTAACTGGTTTTACAAGTAATACAAATTACATAAATTTTCAATAAAGGAATTTTGAATAATTTGGTAGGAACCCTGCTGCTTTTGACTCAACATCCTTGAAAAACAAAAATATTCTTGTCTAAATTTGTGCCCCCTCTGTCACGAAAGCTACTCCTTACCGCAGTTACCTTTAAATGGACTGGTCCTTATGCCAACTGTGTAAACTTTGTACCTACCAATATTATAGTCTTACGATGAATCAACACTGGATTAAACCAATTGGCCAATCTGCAGGACAAATGTTAAAGACCATATTCTTCTTCCTTATTACAGTTTTTGTTTTGAAAAATTTTTAGCTACCAGTCCTTTACACTAGAGCTACACGTTGCTTGAATTGCGCGTGTAACTTAAAAACTTGAAACAATCAACAAATTGAAAGAATATTTTTGCAAACAAGTATCAAAATATTCCGAATAAGTTTACTATAAGTTAACACGAATAAGTAAGGCTTGGCATTCAAAAGAAGGATGAAAAAAATCGGAAATTTTTTGGCAGATCCAATTAAATTATTCTGTTGTAATTGGCATACGACAGAGCGGGTGCATACTTCAGGATATAGGTTTGGGAGAGGAATATAACTAATAAAGAACAATAAAAAAGTAAATAGAAAAAAAAGAAATGAAAAAAGTAAACTGCAACACTTAAAGTGGCTTCTACCTTCAATTAGTATAGTTCTCTTTTTGATTAATCCACAAAAGTACCAAAACATTTCTTCTGAGTACAATTAGATTAGAGTTTACTTCCCTGAACATCACAATACTGACAAGGAATGGTGATCCCCCTGTTTTTGATGAAGGCTAGTTTGAATCTGAGTGAGAATGCAGTTACTGTTTTGATTAATTTTGACCTGTTTAATTATTCCTTTACCATGCCCGTACTTGTAGTATCCTGTTTTAATTAGGATTATTTTATGTTTCTTTGACAGTTGTGATAAAAGTGGTAATTGTTTGTTGCCACCTAGATTGCCGAAATGACGAAGCACCAGATGGACATGACAGACAGTAGCATGCTTGGTCCTTTTGGCTTAGTGCTGATCAACTATTTTAGTATTCCTGTCAATGAATACTATGCCCTGTTATTCTTTGCGGTAAGTAATCAAATACAATGTTAGATTTACTAGTGAATTAAAAAAAATTTTTTTTAGCTATTCCCAATTACGAGAATAAATTAATGTACGATTATAATGAATATAGGAATAAATTATTAAAAATTAATTTTTTAGATAAACATTTTCAAGGAATTAATTTAACTGAGCTCTTAGAAAAACAAATCCTATTTTACACCCGATTTCTTTATTCTTAATGATTTCATACCAGTAGGAGGAGACCATGAGTAAAAGAAACTCACTTCTGCGTCATGGCTCAGACATGCCCAAGAATTACAATTGGAGTTATTTAGAAGTACTTTCAAAACCTTGGTTTCAAAGAGTAGATTGTAGTATAAAAGATACTATGCTCTTTTTTGAAACCATGAACCTTTTGGTTTCATATTAAAACCTGTATGAAGTAGTTTTTTCGGACTAATATACAAAATTCGCTTGTTTTTCATTATATTTCGTCTAATGTGTATTTGACATGAGTAATGACAGAAAGTCTAATGTTAGTTAAATATAATAACAGTTTTAACAGTTAGTTAAAGGTCGAAGAAACTCAGTTACATGGATAAATAAAACATTTAGGATTGGTAGATCTTATGACTTCAATGAATACAGCTGAGCTTAGCAAAATCAAGGAACGTCATTTCAGTGTAATATGCTATAAGAATGTAGTAGTGATCATTGTAATTCGTGGAAGTAGTGGTGGATGTGATTATTGTCTAAAAGTATGGTTTGAATGTTTGCATTAGGCATCAGAGGCAATGGAAAGTAACTGACAGCTTTGAGTATTAACTGCTGCTATTACTACTAACATTACTACTACTACTACTACTACTACTACTACTGCTGCTACTACTACTACTACTACTACTACTACTACTACTACTTCTGCTACTACTACTACTACTGCTGCTACTACTACTACTACTACTGCTACTACTACTACTACTCCTACTACTACTACTCCTACTAATAATAANCTGCTGCTACTACTACTACTACTACTACTACTACTACTACTGCTGCCACTACTACTACTACTACTACTACTACTACTACTACTACTACTACTACTACGACGACGACGGCGACGTCTTACTACTACTATATAATAATACAATGATAATGATACCAATAATTATAATGGCAATGGCAATGAACTAAATTTAAGGCATTTTTTAAAATTTCGTTTCAGGTGTTTGAATGCACGGATTTTTGTTGTTACGCTGTAAGGATTTGTCGTGAAATTAGTACCTGCCTCTGTGTGAATGTCTTCACCATCACTTCAAGGAAAGACTAGAGATATCATTTTGAAAATTGGAGGTTTTGTTGGATATGTTAGTTTAATGTCATAGCTTTTGTGTAACCCTCACTTTTTGTTTGATATTTTTGTATCCTCTTATATATTTTCCGTTTTTATGGAAACCTAAGAGAAAAGGGTCTATCATAGGGTGAAAAGAAGGCGGTTGTTATACACATAGCCGTTTTTGGTCGCTTACTTTATTTGGACGAATGGGGTTTCTTTGCTATTCTTACTGGAGATTATTTCACAGTTCTGAGAAGTAAATGAAAACATAATTTGGCATTTGTAAACAACCAAGTATATTTAATCAGAAATTTTTATATTTTTATATATTTATATTTTTATATTTAATCATAAAATCAGAGATAGCGATGGGCATTATCCCCGGAGGTTATACAAGATCGCTTCGACCATGGGGTGTGACCATAAGTAAACCTTTTGAAATGACTTGCCCAGATTGGTCTGGCGGCCGGTATGCAACAGGAGACTACCGAAAGAGGAAGGGTGAAACTGCCATAGTATGTTTTGCAGGTTCCGTTGGTTTTCGAGCAAATTGATAGAAAAAGTTGTTAAGCTGCCTTCAATAGGTGTTACAAGTGACCCCGGCAAAACTGATTGTCTCAGAGACCCAAACTAAATGAGAAAACTGGGAATTGATGAACGCATGAAATTTAAAGAATGGTTGTTGCTGGCTGATGACACGTAAGGTGACAGTCATTTTTTCAGGTCATGTAGTTAATTCAACAAATATAATCATAAAGAAATGTAAAGTAGGAATTTTGTCGTATTGAAACAATTTGTATTTTCAAAATATATTTCTCCTATGCGGTTTCTATTTAAGAAAATGTGGTGGTTCCATTGTATTTTTTACATTTGCTGTAGTATTTTTAACTATAGAAATTTGTATTAAACACAATATGAATATTGTTCTTACCTTTTAAGTTAGTGATAAGTGTTTCCACCGTATATTAATTAAGAACGCCTATGGTGAAATTTGGACTATTTTATCAGCAAGAACAGCCCATATATCTGGGTATATGTTAGTCTTTTTGTATATTCCTTTTCTATGTATCTTTACAGTATAAACACGTCTAGATTCTTGAGTACAGCGCAGAGCAGTCGTCAGGAACAAAATTTCTCTTGTCATACGAGGGATATTATCTGAAGATATCGGTTCCACTTAATAGCTCGTTGACACTAGAACTTTTGCATACTTGGGAAAGGGGGAGGAAAGATTCTTGTCAAAGATGTCAAACTATTTCAAAGTCTTCCCAATGTCCTGTTATAAGCGTCTCTGGGTTTTCAATTTTGAAGTTGCGTTATTGCCGTTATCTGTTCCAGGAAGCTGCCTTAATATTGGGGGGAAGATGATTCGCTTAGGTCTTCAGTTTGTAATACCAGATAGCGTACTACGTCGCCAATGACTAGAACAATGTCTACCCAGTAGCTTTCCACTACTGTCTAAATATTCAGTTAACAAATGCATCTTCAGCGCAGCCAACTGAGAACGATTGAAGACATCTATCTAGAGCCCACTACTACAAAGGAGGGCCTGTTAGACCTTCGCAATGATATATAATTATTACATTAGTTAAAGCAACCAACCCCGTCTATTGATTACACATGTTTTTATTTTATATACTCTACTTTTCATTCGGTAAGAAAATCAAATTTCGTGACAGCTTACTTGAACCATTTTTATTCTTCCTTTTCTTCTCAGGCAGTTCCTTGTGTGATATATGAGCATTTATCATCGATAGATGCACAACGACACGAAGTAAAATTGTGACACGAAGAACAATTAAAAATAGAAAAAGTGCAAAGAATTATTCACCACGTGTTACCATGTACAGTGAAAAAAATGCAGTTCCTTTTATAACTGACTACTCAATTTAATTGTACTTCGCATATGACCTTTATGGAAATATTTTCTCATTTTGAATCAAAACATTTTGAATTGCACAATGACCTAGCCAAAAGAAAATATATTTCAGACGAACAAACGAAAACTGTTCAAAATTTGAAGACATAAGGTTTCAGGTTGGTGCGGTCATTGTTCTACATCGCACGTAATAAAACAGAACGACACAACGTGTTGATTTTTATTTAAAAGTGGAGCAATATGAACAGACACCCAGGCAAAGTTCCTTTTCGTAAGCAAAAAAACCGGGTTAAAATGAGAACTAAGTGAAAGCGGCTTATAAAAATCGGTTCCGCATCACATCATCTTCCTCCACTCTTTGTTCAGATCATCGTATGGCTTTATTCCCATCTTCACCATGCCTCACATTACAAGGTCATCCCATTTATGTCTGTCTCCTGGATCGTTTGTAAGGGATTCCATGCTAATCTTTTTTGGACATCTATTTTTTCTTCTGGAGTGTTGGTTTAATTTAGGTACGATCCCTGTGCTCTTTCTTATTTCCTCACTCCTCCATCTTAATCAGAAAGACTCGCAATCACTTTTTTAGCCTTCATATTTCTGTTATTGTTCCTTCCTCACGTGTTCGTGTTCATAGACCACACATTACACCGTTCGTTTCTCTCCACTTGTTCCAGCCAATCTGCGCTGTTGCTTTCATTTCCCCTTTCGGTCATTTTCCTGTACCATAAGGCCAAGACACTTCAAGTTGCAGGTTTGTCCAAGGTCTTTGTTATCAGAGACTATTTCTAACTCAAAACCATTACTTGCATCTTTTGGCTTTCATCTTTAATCCACTACTTTCTAGTGTATTCTCCCCTGCTAGAACTAACCCATGGAATACTTCATTTAACTTAATTAATATGCCCAAATCACTGACCTTCAATATCTATGACGGTTCCCTTCCTCGTGTACTTTAATATGTCGAAGAGGATAGAAAGGGAAAGGAGATTCAAAAAGGACTTTGAAAGAAAGGCGAGGAAAAAACAGAGAGAGAGAGAGAGAACATTTTTTTTCTCACGCCTAGGTATTACAGACAGGACCTTGAACTGATCGTTGTTTTGAGACACTTCTCCAACTTAGCCACAGAAACGCAAAGTTTGCCGAAACGTGTTTTGTCGATTTTGCAACAAGGGCCGCAAAATACCCGATGAATCTTTTTTTTAACTGCCTTTTTTATTCTTTTTATCGACAGATGTGTATTGTAGCTATGTATCCTGTCTATGTAGCACAAATTTTTGTCATCCGTTATTTTCATGTTCATTCGACAAAGGCTATGTTGTTCAAACGTTTCCCGTCATTTCATACAACAAGGATACCAAGATAACTTGCAAGATAATTGTTATTTTTCATTTTTGAACCTCAATCCTGTCTGGGGAGGGTGTAGAAAAAATTGCCTATATCTAACTCCAGAAGGTTTTGTCTGTAGTTTGATAAAATATTGTTATATCATATTTATGAGATATTTTATATATACAACTATAACATAGCTTAGGTCACCTGCTCTTGGGAAGAGGAACGAAAAACGTCCGACTTGTAAGTGCTGACCAGCTGCCTTGCACCGCAAACCGTATTACACCAAGATCTCTAAGATAATCAAGAGAAAGTGCACTCCGGCCTCCCTCACTGGTGTGAGGAGCCCATTTCTGGGACAACTGATTTCGCTTTCAATCACATTTTTAGTCTGGTCTCATCTTTCATCCTTGACCAAATTCAATGACTTGCCTTTACACCGTTGTTTCTATTTCTTTAATAGCTGCCTTTAACTGTTGGTGCTGTAAACAGATCGATGCCAGCCAATTCTTTATCGTATATCCAATATACCATCTTTACCAGACCTCAACTCGATACTGCTTTGCCGTCGCCGCTACGTGCTTGATATCTTCCTATGTAGTTTAGTATCTGTTATTCTTTCTGTCTGCTACTGTCCGTTTTCCTCACTCATTATTGGAAATCCAAACAGATAGTTTTGACCAGTGAGATCTGCTAAAATACCTGGGGCCCTGTCTCCCATCTTTTGTTCTATATTTCCCTTTGCAGATTCTGCATACGCAATGTCTCTAGAAAGTGATTCTCATCCTCGGAATACCCATTGTTGGTTTATTTTTATTTTCAATATCGTTAACTTCTTTCTATAAAAGTTCACTTAGCTTCCTCTATGTCGGTCTGAAAGAGTTCCAGCATTTATCTTCCATGGCTCTTTACTTGCTTTATTTTTAATGTAGATATTGTTTCACCTGCAATTTTAACCTTTGTTCCTCGTAATACTCGTTTGGAGTTTAGTTTCCTTCCTAACATCATCAAGTTGTTTCTTTAGGGTTTCACTACAGTGCCTTTGCATCCGTATCAGAGAGTTCCAGCATATAATCTTTCACGGGTCTTCACTTGTTGGTTATTTTACGGGAAGGGGTAATTGGCCCCTTGTCCAACCCTCCTCCGTTCTCATCCGGGCTTGGGACCGGCCATAGCGGAGTTTCATTTTCTGTTACTGTTAATAGTTTCTCTCATTCCGCGTGCCTCAACATTTAAGTCCGTACCCACAGTGAAATGCAAACACAAACTTTTCCCAAACAACAGCTATTATGCATGACGGTCCAATTAGAAACTTCTATTTAGAACGCCATACTATTATGCAATTACAAGATGAAATGAATTCAATGGAATGGGCTCATTATCAAATGTCCATAGGGTAATGAAATCAATACAAGATCCAATTGAAAATATTTGCATGTATATTATCCTTTTTAAAACTGCATCCAAATATTCTTTACGATTTAAAAAAATTTCATTAGTTAGAAAAATATTGGAGGGGCATGACCCTCACGTCCCCCCGGTGTTGCGGGCCCTAATTGAATGAGGTTCGGCAAGACTTTAGTGACACTCTACAACGAAAATTGGTGAGGCAAGTGAAAGAAGCCGAGTACGTTGGCCTGAGTATTGGTGAAATGTTGGATGTTTTGATCAAAGAGCATATGTGTTTTGCTTTCGTGTGGTCAATCAAAAAGATAGTGATATTCAAGAGCTATTTCTGTGATTTTAGGCTGTTGAAATTACTTTAAGTGAAAATATTTTTTTAACAATAAAAGATGCTTTAATTAGGGGTAGCAGGTGCCGTAAGTAGTGCTACGAGTGCACATCTTAACACTTTTTTTTTTTTGAAAATAGTAGGAGATATTGAAAAGTGTTTTTTGTAAAATTTGATGAAATATTTTTAAAATACTTTTTCAATATTTTTTGAAGTTTTTAAAAATATTTTAAAAATATTTTTATGAAATGTTTTTGGATTTTTTAAAATTAAAATTTTTTTCTTTTTTAATTAGTTTTTAGTATTTTTAAAAAAACTCTTTAGAAATATTTTTTGACACGTTTTTAATTTTTCTGAAAAAAATCACTTTGAAATTATTTTTAAAAACTTCAAAAAATATTTTTTTAACTTTTAAAACAAAAATCTGTTTCAATTTTTGCCGGTTTTTTGGAATGTTTTGAATTTTAAGAAAATTCTTTTAAAATATTTTTTGAAATGTTTTTTGAATATTTTTGGAAACATTTTTGATATTTTTTTTCAAAATATCTTTTAAGTCTTTTTGAGTATCCCAAGCTCTAGTATCGCTCGACGCTAAATTCTGTGGAGCCTTCCCTTCAAAGATTCTCTATTTCAGCGATCTTTTGACCAATTTCAGAACTGAAAACAGTTTTACAAACATATACAAATATTCACTCTTCACTCATTTTACTTCATAGATTTCTTCTCCATTCCAGATTACTCAAGGGATATCAGTTCTTTAGCAAGAACACAACTAGAAACAGCATTCCAGCAGCTGCCTGGTTCTGGTAAACTTTACAAAAAATGGTCAACAGCAAAAGGACAATGATGATTGCACCTGCTGCTTTGTAAGGATCGCCCTATTCATCTGTAGCTAAGAGACCATCTTCCACGGAAGGCAGAGAACAGTACAGTGGCAAAATGTGGGAAAAATTTAATACCAATTCTGCTCAAAACGTTAAATTCATTGCAAACGACTTTTTAAAATACCACCAAATACAACCTCTTACTGCATTGATGGCATTTACCGGAGATTTTGAGTTTGCCAAGGTATATAAAATTTGAAAATAATGGTCAAAACCTGTGGTATGTGAATGCCACACTGAATTCACTGCTTTCAGTGCCAAAGGTAAAAGATGCTCTCATTTGTCACTGTGGGGAAAATCATGCAATAATTTCACTTATTTCATACTATAACGAAAATGGTTTAAAACGTTTAGAAAGAAAGCAACCAAAAGGTTGCTTGGAAACAAATTGCTGTTGTGATTTTTTAAAATGAAAAAAAGGTTTTTTTATATTATTCCAACATGAGGGTTTAACGCCCTGCCTAATATTACTGAATATATAATGCATGTTTTGTAAATGATACTAAATGTTGGTTAACATTAGGGGAAGTGGGATGGCACACATTTTTTGGTTACTTTTCTATTGCAAGCTTGCACGAATACGTTCCACGTCTTCAGTGTGAACGTCTATTTCCTGGTGTTTATATTTATAACCATGGGACGAGGTGAGTTTTAAATAC
>RDPX01000107.1:857040-884315 GCA_003991215.1 Morbakka virulenta | reverse complement strand
GTGCGTTTGATAGAGTCCACGTAAATTGTTAGTGATTGTCTATTCAGTTCTCTTTAACATCGATCCTCTCTTTAGAATAACCGTCATTTTATCCCAAAAGGCAACTAATCACCTTTGGTCCTTTCTTATTTCAGATTTCTATGCTTTGAAATAAAAAATAGAAAATTGATGTAGAAACGGGCGAATTATTGTGTCATCGTTGATGGTCATGCAATGTCTCTTCAGTATTCTTTTTCTTTAATTCTTTCTTTGAAATAACCGACATTTTATCCCAAAAGGCATGTATGCACCTTTGGACCTTTCTTCAGAATTATGAAGGGCACTTACTGAGTGCCTATGTCCTACTGAAATGTTTTACTTGACCAGGGCCAAAGACACGAATTTTTCATTGGGGGGCCGAATCACCTTGGTGGCCAAACTTAATTTAGTGATCCTCGAAGGCAGCACCACAAAAGCAACACCGTAAAGGACGTATTTTAACGTGATCAAGGACGAAAAGTGGGAAAAGTCAAATTATATCAATAAATTTTCGTTATCTTTGAAACAAGAAATAACCTATACAAGGTACAAATACTGTAAAAACCTAATACAAAATATGTTCACATAACATAACATAGAAAACAAACTATGAACGAAAATCTCTGTAAAAGCAGCAAATTCCCCTTATATGTTAGATCGTCCGTCTACACACTCATTTGTGATGTCAATTAAGGACAGCTCATCAAGAATTTCCTCATAAGTGTTAAGATCGAAAGAGCATTGAACCGCTTTTGAGATATCGTTGAGCGCAGCCATGTTTTCAATCTTCGAGTCATGGAGAATGAGCGATCGATTGTTGCTGACATTGCGCCACAGGTTAACACCAACCTTACGATCGTAAAAATATTACCAATTAGTAGTCGTTGATGTTCGGGTACCAATTGCAAGTTTCTCACTATGTCGTCGAAGTTGCAGGGTGAAGATTCTTGAAAGATTTTTGGAAGCAAATCAAGCTCTGATTTCATTGCAAGCGAATTGAAGTCACCAGCATACACTTCTAAAACTCGATTTAATTCATCTCTTGGTTGTTCGCATGACAGTTATCTTGCAATCCCTGAACATTTCCCTAGCGTGTTGCTGGCACCATTATAACTTTGCCCGCGACAACCTGGCAAACTCAAATTAAATATGACCAAAACATTTTTGACAGCATTCACTATTGTGGAGCTTCGAATGTCATCAATCTCATAAAATCCAAGAAAGTCTTCGTTGATATTTAACTTCCCATCAACTGTTCTTATATTGAAAGACTGCTGCTCCACATTTGTAACATCAGTATCTTCGTCTAGAATCAAAGCAAAGTATCGGCATTCCCGTATGTCCTTTATCTTGTGATGCAACACATGAGATGCCATTACATGCAGGGTTTTGTTGTAAATGTCATGATGGGTATACTTTTATCCTGTACTGCCATCCAGGTGCTTTATAATATTTTTATCTTTTGTTCCAAGTAGGCGTAACAATTGGGTTAAATTATCATTTTCACCATTGCCTAGAAAGGCAATTCCTTGACGTGACAAGTATCTCCACACTCGATGACATCCAACAAATATTTGCCTTTAGCTTTCTTTATCTGTATGGTATTTTTGTCAACCATTTCACCAATGTCCTCTCAGTCTGGGATAACTAAATGATAGTTAGCTGCAATACGGTGACAAGCAGTGCCTTGGTGCTTTGCAAAGCATTTTGGAGCCTTTTTCCAACTTGAAAAGCCTTTGGTGATGTGAGCCGCCTCTTTCTTTCCTTGATCTCGAAGATTACCTTTATCTTCTTGAGTTCGGCAATAGTGGCAAAGTACAGAATCGTTTCTAAACGTAAAATAGAAATTGTAATATAATACCCTTCAATGTTGTGGCCGGCAATTTTCTTGGCAAGGAAACCTAATCTAGGGTTTTCACTCCGCAAATGTCATGGCGGTATCATTTGTCAGCCACGGATATTGGAACGAAATTGAGTGAGGTTTGTTCACATCTATCTACCTTGTATCTGCTAGGGAGCCCGTCCAGGTTAAATACCAATTTCGTTTATCTCCCAAAAGATGTATCTTCCACAATTTCATCCATAACTTTCAAGCTTTGTCAAACAAAGAAATATGACATATTCAATACATTTGTCTCAAAAAGTAGGAAAATGGGGTTATTTGTCACTAATGACTGAAGCAATGAAGAGATACGGAAGGGTATGTACATATGTCCGCTAGTGTGTGCAAGTGTACAGGTAGTGTCTGTCGGTATGCGAGAAGTGAATGGTCTTTCAATGTTCCCCAAATGTGTGTATGTTCGAAGTATACGGATATGAGTCTGTCAGTGTTGTCATGCTGGGCTTGACTGTCAAACAATTTAAGTCTTAAATATTATAGAAGTATTTCCAAATTTCTAATGTAGTCAGCTTCAGGGGGACATAAAAGTTTTTCAAGGACGCTGAGTTGGCCGTGATGAGTGGTATGTTTTCCCATACTAGTTTCCTTAACAAAATGATGCCAATAATTGACTCATTTTTCGACCTTTAAACCATCATAACTTTACAAGTACTGAACGAAATTTGATGATCTACCACACTTTTGGAATCGCATGAATCAGCTCTTTCTATTGCAATGAAAATAAAATTTCATAATAAAATTTCAAGATTTCAAGTTTCATGATAAATTGTTTAGTTCACCGCGATATATTTTTTGATTCAAACATAAATGTTCTACTTTTGCCAAAAAAGGATTTTGTCCGATTGCTACTATATGGTGATCAAACTTTATCTGATGAAGTAGATGGTAAAATTCTTTGGAACGTTAAAAAAATTAATAATTCAACTGGACGGCTCTCACGTGTACTTAACTTCCTTGCTCTCTACACGTATTAGGTCCGACACCACTTTATTATAATTCATTTTTTTATTCACTTTATTATAATTCACTTTATTATAATTCATTTTTTTTGAGCATTCGTCTTTTTTATGTTTTATGTCTTCTATGTATTGAAGACAATTGGGGGTGTATAGTAACCGTCCATGGGTGTATAGTCTTGTTCTCTGTTTTATATGTTTGTAGTTATTATTTATTATACCGATATAAAAAAATGAAGGCCATTTAGCCCCATTTAAATTTTGACCTGAAAACCCTACCTAATCAAATTTCTTACATTAGATTCAAACTCCGACTATCACCAAGAGCTACAAAGGCATCAGAAAAAAAAGCAATAAAAATAAAACAATGTAGAAAAACTTAAAAAGCCGTTAACTCACTTTGTGTCGTAACGCAACCATGGATGTAGCTCAAACCAATGATGGTGATAGGAACGTGTTCTGGTGTCTTCTTTCGTTTTTGGAAAAGAAAAGTTTGAAGGCGGTCGAAATTGTTCATAACTCATCAGCTGTTCAACGCTAATTTCTTCTTCTTAGCTGTTTTCTTGACGACGATGGCTCTTCACTTGGGCTGGATGTTATTTCATCTTCCACATTAGCTTTTTCTTGTTCTTGTACATTACTTCCTTCGTTTTGTCTTTTATTACTTCGTTTAAAAAAATTTGTCCTTCGCTTTGTACTCATTTTCTGTTACTTACTTACTTACTTATCCTCTTCGAGCCATGGGCGGCTCATAAGGCTTGACAGCATCCTCCGCCATGTTGTTTGCGGGCGTTCTCTCATTCTTTTTCCCTCTGGTATCCATATTAAGGCTACTCTACAGCTATCGTTTGTGGCTTTCTCAGAGTATGTCCAATTCATCTCCATCTCCTACACCTTTGAGCTCTCCTACTGGATTGGCCTTCGTCCTAAGGTAGAGCTCGTTGTTTGCAATTTTTGTGGGCTAGAAGATACGGAGAATCCTTTTCAGACATTTTCTCTGAAATATTTCCAATCTGGTGATATCATTTTCATTTAATTTCCACATCTCTCCTCCACAGAGTAGCACGGACATTACATTGCTGTTATGCACTCGAATCTTGGTGTTACTACTGTATTGGTTTGACTTCCAGAGTGGTTTAAGCATAGCAAACGCCTTGCTAGACTCAGCCTATGTGTGATATCTTCAGTGGATCCTCCTGTTTTGTTTATTATGACACCAAGGTATGTAAAGGTGTCCACGTCTTCAACACTTCTGCCCTTGATCTCGATTGGGCGGTTTTCCTTGTGATTTAGTCTCAACACCTTGGTCTTGTCTGTGTTGATTTTGAGACCGACGTTTTCAGCATATTTACATAACTTTTCAGTTTTTTCCTNTTCCATGCTAATCTTTTTTGGACATCTATTTTTTCTTCTGGAGTGTTGGTTTAATTTAGGTACGATCCCTGTGCTCTTTCTTATTTCCTCACTCCTCCATCTTAATCAGAAAGACTCGCAATCACTTTTTTAGCCTTCATATTTCTGTTATTGTTCCTTCCTCACGTGTTCGTGTTCATAGACCACACATTACACCGTTCGTTTCTCTCCACTTGTTCCAGCCAATCTGCGCTGTTGCTTTCATTTCCCCTTTCGGTCATTTTCCTGTACCATAAGGCCAAGACACTTCAAGTTACAGGTTTGTCCAAGGTCTTTGTTATCAGAGACTATTTCTAACTCAAAACCATTACTTGCATCTTTTGGCTTTCATCTTTAATCCACTACTTTCTAGTGTATTCTCCCCTGCTAGAACTAACCCATGGAATACTTCATTTAACTTAATTAATATGCCCAAATCACTGACCTTCAATATCTATGACGGTTCCCTTCCTCGTGTACTTTAATATGTCGAAGAGGATAGAAAGGGAAAGGAGATTCAAAAAGGACTTTGAAAGAAAGGCGAGGAAAAAACAGAGAGAGAGAGAGAGAACATTTTTTTTCTCACGCCTAGGTATTACAGACAGGACCTTGAACTGATCGTTGTTTTGAGACACTTCTCCAACTTAGCCACAGAAACGCAAAGTTTGCCGAAACGTGTTTTGTCGATTTTGCAACAAGGGCCGCAAAATACCCGATGAATCTTTTTTTTAACTGCCTTTTTTATTCTTTTTATCGACAGATGTGTATTGTAGCTATGTATCCTGTCTATGTAGCACAAATTTTTGTCATCCGTTATTTTCATGTTCATTCGACAAAGGCTATGTTGTTCAAACGTTTCCCGTCATTTCATACAACAAGGATACCAAGATAACTTGCAAGATAATTGTTATTTTTCATTTTTGAACCTCAATCCTGTCTGGGGAGGGTGTAGAAAAAATTGCCTATATCTAACTCCAGAAGGTTTTGTCTGTAGTTTGATAAAATATTGTTATATCATATTTATGAGATATTTTATATATACAACTATAACATAGCTTAGGTCACCTGCTCTTGGGAAGAGGAACGAAAAACGTCCGACTTGTAAGTGCTGACCAGCTGCCTTGCACCGCAAACCGTATTACACCAAGATCTCTAAGATAATCAAGAGAAAGTGCACTCCGGCCTCCCTCACTGGTGTGAGGAGCCCATTTCTGGGACAACTGATTTCGCTTTCAATCACATTTTTAGTCTGGTCTCATCTTTCATCCTTGACCAAATTCAATGACTTGCCTTTACACCGTTGTTTCTATTTCTTTAATAGCTGCCTTTAACTGTTGGTGCTGTAAACAGATCGATGCCAGCCAATTCTTTATCGTATATCCAATATACCATCTTTACCAGACCTCAACTCGATACTGCTTTGCCGTCGCCGCTACGTGCTTGATATCTTCCTATGTAGTTTAGTATCTGTTATTCTTTCTGTCTGCTACTGTCCGTTTTCCTCACTCATTATTGGAAATCCAAACAGATAGTTTTGACCAGTGAGATCTGCTAAAATACCTGGGGCCCTGTCTCCCATCTTTTGTTCTATATTTCCCTTTGCAGATTCTGCATACGCAATGTCTCTAGAAAGTGATTCTCATCCTCGGAATACCCATTGTTGGTTTATTTTTATTTTCAATATCGTTAACTTCTTTCTATAAAAGTTCACTTAGCTTCCTCTATGTCGGTCTGAAAGAGTTCCAGCATTTATCTTCCATGGCTCTTTACTTGCTTTATTTTTAATGTAGATATTGTTTCACCTGCAATTTTAACCTTTGTTCCTCGTAATACTCGTTTGGAGTTTAGTTTCCTTCCTAACATCATCAAGTTGTTTCTTTAGGGTTTCACTACAGTGCCTTTGCATCCGTATCAGAGAGTTCCAGCATATAATCTTTCACGGGTCTTCACTTGTTGGTTATTTTACGGGAAGGGGTAATTGGCCCCTTGTCCAACCCTCCTCCGTTCTCATCCGGGCTTGGGACCGGCCATAGCGGAGTTTCATTTTCTGTTACTGTTAATAGTTTCTCTCATTCCGCGTGCCTCAACATTTAAGTCCGTACCCACAGTGAAATGCAAACACAAACTTTTCCCAAACAACAGCTATTATGCATGACGGTCCATTTAGAACCTTCTATTTAGAACGCCATACTATTATGCAATTACAAGATGAAATGAATTCAATGGAATGGGCTCATTATCAAATGTCCATAGGGTAATGAAATCAATACAAGATCCAATTGAAAATATTTGCATGTATATTATCCTTTTTAAAACTGCATCCAAATATTCTTTACGATTTAAAAAAATTTCATTAGTTAGAAAAATATTGGAGGGGCATGACCCTCACGTCCCCCCGGTGTTGCGGGCCCTAATTGAATGAGGTTCGGCAAGACTTTAGTGACACTCTACAACGAAAATTGGTGAGGCAAGTGAAAGAAGCCGAGTACGTTGGCCTGAGTATTGGTGAAATGTTGGATGTTTTGATCAAAGAGCATATGTGTTTTGCTTTCGTGTGGTCAATCAAAAAGATAGTGATATTCAAGAGCTATTTCTGTGATTTTAGGCTGTTGAAATTACTTTAAGTGAAAATATTTTTTTAACAATAAAAGATGCTTTAATTAGGGGTAGCAGGTGCCGTAAGTAGTGCTACGAGTGCACATCTTAACACTTTTTTTTTTTTGAAAATAGTAGGAGATATTGAAAAGTGTTTTTTGTAAAATTTGATGAAATATTTTTAAAATACTTTTTCAATATTTTTTGAAGTTTTTAAAAATATTTTAAAAATATTTTTATGAAATGTTTTTGGATTTTTTAAAATTAAAATTTTTTTCTTTTTTAATTAGTTTTTAGTATTTTTAAAAAAACTCTTTAGAAATATTTTTTGACACGTTTTTAATTTTTCTGAAAAAAATCACTTTGAAATTATTTTTAAAAACTTCAAAAAATATTTTTTTAACTTTTAAAACAAAAATCTGTTTCAATTTTTGCCGGTTTTTTGGAATGTTTTGAATTTTAAGAAAATTCTTTTAAAATATTTTTTGAAATGTTTTTTGAATATTTTTGGAAACATTTTTGATATTTTTTTTCAAAATATCTTTTAAGTCTTTTTGAGTATCCCAAGCTCTAGTATCGCTCGACGCTAAATTCTGTGGAGCCTTCCCTTCAAAGATTCTCTATTTCAGCGATCTTTTGACCAATTTCAGAACTGAAAACAGTTTTACAAACATATACAAATATTCACTCTTCACTCATTTTACTTCATAGATTTCTTCTCCATTCCAGATTACTCAAGGGATATCAGTTCTTTAGCAAGAACACAACTAGAAACAGCATTCCAGCAGCTGCCTGGTTCTGGTAAACTTTACAAAAAATGGTCAACAGCAAAGGACAATGATGATTGCACCTGCTGCTTTGTAAGGATCGCCCTATTCATCTGTAGCTAAGAGACCATCTTCCACGGAAGGCAGAGAACAGTACAGTGGCAAAATGTGGGAAAAATTTAATACCAATTCTGCTCAAAACGTTAAATTCATTGCAAACGACTTTTTAAAATACCACCAAATACAACCTCTTACTGCATTGATGGCATTTACCGGAGATTTTGAGTTTGCCAAGGTATATAAAATTTGAAAATAATGGTCAAAACCTGTGGTATGTGAATGCCACACTGAATTCACTGCTTTCAGTGCCAAAGGTAAAAGATGCTCTCATTTGTCACTGTGGGGAAAATCATGCAATAATTTCACTTATTTCATACTATAACGAAAATGGTTTAAAACGTTTAGAAAGAAAGCAACCAAAAGGTTGCTTGGAAACAAATTGCTGTTGTGATTTTTTAAAATGAAAAAAAGGTTTTTTTATATTATTCCAACATGAGGGTTTAACGCCCTGCCTAATATTACTGAATATATAATGCATGTTTTGTAAATGATACTAAATGTTGGTTAACATTAGGGGAAGTGGGATGGCACACATTTTTTGGTTACTTTTCTATTGCAAGCTTGCACGAATACGTTCCACGTCTTCAGTGTGAACGTCTATTTCCTGGTGTTTATATTTATAACCATGGGACGAGGTGAGTTTTAAATACTGGTGGCGACTTTAAAATTCATTTTGTGCAGCTTTTTAATAGTTTTCAGTAAACTCACCCTTAATTATAACTTCTTGTTTATTTACCTTTTCTATCAATTCTGCGAGGTACTTAGGTTGAGCTTTTGTAACATAGTAGTACAGGCGTACTTGGTGACGTGAAGAAGCCTTTTCCAAAACAGGAAAGTATACTTGCTTGCAGATAACAACTTAGAAATGAGTTATGCATGATTCACAAACAGCTATTGATCAGAGATGATAATATTCTGATTGAACACCAAACTTCGTCATGATGGTCCTCACTGCTGCTGTTGTCACTCTCTTCTTTAAAAGCTGCCTAAATTTGTGCTTTAATTGTTTTAAGAGCAGACACCCCAAGTGGTATAGTATGTGACAAAAGGATGGCAATCAAGTTGAAAGTGAAGATCTATAAGACTGTGATCAGACCAGTTCTTTTGTATGGCATGGAGGCTTTGGCACTGAGGAAAGCAGAGGAACGGCTACTCTAGAGCACAGAAATGAGGATGCTGAGGTGGATCTGAAATATATCTCTAATGAAACATCGGACTAACGAGGATATCACGAAATTCACAAAGGTAGTGAACATCAAAGAAAAGGCAACAGAGACAAGATTGAGCTGATTGGGGCATGTTATGCGAATGGGGGAACAGAGTACAGTGAGGAAGTCACTAATGGCAAAGGTGGAAGAGAAAAGAAGTAGAGGAAGGTCAGAGGCTCTGCTGGAAGGATGTGGTCGAAAGGGATATGAGGAGCGCTGGGGCAAGAAATGGAATGTGGCAAAATCGAGGAGAGTGGAGAGGGACGTGTCGAGCGGCTGCTCCGACATAACGCTGGACCAGGGCCAAAAGGAGAAGACGACCCCAAGCAAATATTGAGAAAGCAAATTTAATCTAATTTAAATTCTCATTTGCGGTCAGCGTGATGCTTATTTACCTTTTCAGACAAGTTTCTGCAAATTACTGCTCACAGTGCGATCCCCAATGTATATCCTGGTTTGAACATGTTCACTCCCTTTGTTAGTATTTCTGGTTTTGGTGTCTGAGTTCATGAGGTATTCTTTGAAAGCCTAAAAACCTAAACAATAAACATTGATTGTTTTGTTTTTGTTCAGAAGCCTTTGTGCGTCAAACTTTAGATTAGTCCCGCTTGAAATAATTTCATTAATTAACCCTCTCCCCTTGGATGCAAAATGACGTAATTCGCAGCAGGTCAAAATTTATGTTTATCAAAGTTGCTGTGGGTCAATCATTCCAGGTAGGACAAAAGAAATTCCAGACTTCTAAAAACAGGTCAATGCTTTATCTGCAAGGGAGATAAAACCCAATTGATCTCCGTTTAAAAACCGTTTAAAAGCAACTGCCATGAAACTGAAATTAAAAACTTTTGTATGTAAACAAAATGATGTACCATACGTGTGTTTCCTATAACAAAGCATGATCAATGAAATTTGGGTCATTTATTCTTACTCTCGCAAATCCGGAAACTTTAATATAACCAGTCATCAGTTCTACTCTGGCATTTCATCCTGTGGTAACCGTTATCATTTTTTCTTTTAACTAAAAACGAAAGCTGTGGAACATGCAGTGTCTGGAGTTAACTGTAATACAAAAACACTTCTCAGCAACCAGCCTGTACTGACCACTTTCAGTATAATAAACAAATAGCAAAAACACCAGAGAAAACATGTGGGCAAATGTAGGAATAAAAGCGAGAACTAGGGTTATGGAGACGAGACACTTAGCGGTTTCTTTGTTGTTTTTGATGCAGAAATTTAGTTGCAGCTCAGGCTTAAAATGGGCCCAAGAAGGGATATTGAGTGAAAAAATCATAAAGAGGAACATGCACTCACTTCAGGTGCATGTTTTGCGACGAGGGTTGGCTACCACGACGTATCACCTAGTCCGATCTTATGTGGCGTGGAAGATACTTGTTCCTCCGTACGTTGTCCATCTCTTAATAATATTGGTCTCTTTGTTGCGGGCTCTACCTCGGGGTTTCCAATTAGCAATCTTCCTTGTTAAGATATCATTTTGTAGTAAAGTGTGCCTTGCTATGTGTCCGAAATAATCTTTTCATTTTCTTTTAGCAACAGTCCTTCTGTCCAAGCAACTTGTAATATTTCTTCATTTGTCCGGTGTTCTGTGTAACAAATATCGAGGATCCTTCGTATGAGCTACGTCTCCAGCCCTTCAATCTTTCAAAACGTCGTCTTGTTAAGAGTCCACAACTCTGACCCGTGAAAGAGGATTGACCAGATATAGCATTTTATTATTCTTTACATGAGCTTCCTGTCGATCTGACGATTGCTGAGTAATCGTTTCATTTTCGGAAAGGTTGTTTTAGCAATTTGTATCCTCTTCCTCACTTCTGCATCACACCTGCCATCATTGGTAATCAGAGAGAAAATAAACTCATTTAATTGCCGATGCTCCTATCCCCGACTTCTAAATTCATTACTGGACGTGCCTGGTCACGAGGAATTACCATGCACTTGGTTTTTGCCGAGTTGGTCCTGATTTCTTTGCCTCCACACTTCTGTTGGCTGGGAATAACATTTCTTGTAGGATGGCTTCGCTCGCCGCCAGTAACACTGTGCCATCTGCGTAACGACTATTATTTACATTCCTTCCACCTACAACTATTCCTCTAATATCATCAATACTTTTTAATATAATCTCTGAATATAAACCAAACAGACAAGGAGAGAGTACGCACCCTTATCTGATGCCTCTCTTGATTGTCTTTGATTTTGATAGCTTTCCCCAACAAGCATTTCTGGTTCTTGATCCCAGTACAGATTTCCGATGATGGGTAGGTTTCTGCCTTCAAGGTCTACATCCACAAGCATTTGTGTGAGATATTCGTGCCGGACTTTATCAAATTCTTCCTCGTGATCAATGAAGCACAAGAATATATATTTTTCGACTTCTGTTGCCCGTTCAGTAACGATGCGAAGGTTGAAAATCGCTTCTCTAGTTCCTATACCGCTTCTGAGACCGTACTGTTCTTTAGCAATCTGATTATCTATTTTCCTTTCGATGCGACCATGAATGCTGTTTAGAATCACTTCCATGATGCTGCTCACCACACTGATAGTTCTACACTCTACAGCTCTACTTTGTTTTCGGCAAGACTATGGAAGTTGAACGCCTCGTATCGCTTGGTATGATTCCGGAATCATAAACTAGGTTGCACAACTCAGTCAGCTTTCTCAATCCCATTTCGCCTGATACTACTAACATTTCCAAGGATACGTCAACAGGTCCCATATCTTTTCCTTTTCCCAGCTTGGTAATAGCGTGCTCGACCTCCGACATTAGTATCTGTTCTCTTTTAAGTGGATCTGATGTGGTCTGTTATCATTTCTATTATCAGCAAATAACTCCTCAAAGTACTCATACCATCTGGCTACTACATCATCTAGATCGAAAGGTATGTTGCCTTGACTATCCTTTATTATTCCTGTTCCCAATTTTCTGGTTTGTCCAGCTACTTGTTTTACTTTTGGGTGCATTCTTCTGTAGTTATGTAACTTCTCCAAATCTTTGGTTTCAGTCCAGTGATAGGTCATCCATTGTTGTTTGGCCTGGACGCACTTTTGCTTGATCTCCTTATTTAGTCTCCTGTACTCCACTTGATAGTCGGTTTCTTACACAACTTCTGTCTTTCATTAGATCTAGACTTTCATCTGACATCCACTCCTGCTTTTTCTCAGATTTTTTCTTAGGAATGAATTCTTTGGTTGCTTCATGTATGCAATTTTTGGATGTAATCCATATTTGGTTGCCAGTATCACTTTCCTCTTGGGAGCTGAGATTCTGTAAGACACCCTGGCAAGATATGGAACTGGTTGCTCACTAAAACTGCATAACGTTCCAAGAGTTGTTTGTCTTCTAATGCACGGACATCTCCTTTTCCCTTTTTTCCCCCACTTTTCCCAGCTTGATCTGTAGTCTTGCAACCACTTGGTTGTGGCCTAAGTTGCAGTCAGCACCAGGATAGGTTTTTGCCTGTTTGATCCCACGTTTGAACCTGCTTTTGATCAGGATATAGTCTATCTGATTTCTGCAAACATCACAGGGAGTTTTTCACATATATAGTCTACATACTGGGTGCTTAAACCAAGTGTTACTGACGGACAAATTGTTGACTTTACAAGATTTGATAAAGCGTGTACCTCGCTCATTTCTTGTATCCAAAGCGTAAGACCCGACTACATAATCTTCTTTTACTGACCCTGAGTTGGCGTTTATCTCCCTCATAAACATCAGAAGCTCATCAGATTTTACGTAACCTATTCCGGGCTGAATGTCGTCGTAGAATTGTTCAATTTCTTCATCGGTGTTATCTGCGGTGGGCCCATTTACTTGCAGGATGCTTAAATTGAATGGCTTGGCATTTAGCTTTACCAACATGGCGCTATCACTTATAGGCAAGAAACCTTTTAGAGCCTTTGCCACCAATGACGCCAGAAACATGCCTGCTCCGTGAGCATGACTATCACCCCCGGAATATGAAAACTTGCAAATCTCCTTTAACACCTCACCCGATTCTGTCCATCTCACCTCACTCACACCTAACACATCTAGAAATAGTTCCTTCATTTCTTGTTCAATATTGTGAAGTTTTCCTACAGAGTACATGGTCTTAATGTTCCATGTCGCTACTTTCAGGTTTCCCTGTCTAGTGTTAAGTCTAGGTGAATCTGAGTCTAAAGTCCTTGAAAGGTTTCTTTTGATTCATCATTATCATTAGAAAACAGCCAACTGACCAGAATTGATTAAGGGGTATTATCATTTTTCAACTGTTTAAATTTTTTGCCCTTTCCACAGGAATTCTTACTGAAGCAATTGTCCAGCTTTCTTTAACTTCACTTTCTGTGGCTGTTCCCGTTCTTGAATAAAATGGGATAATATTCAGCTTAACAGCATTTGGTTCTAACTCATTTTCGATGGTAAACTCACGATCGACCATTACTGAGTCATTTTGATCCCAGAGACCCTTGTTCACCATGTGACTTATAACAATCTCCTTACCGGCTATGGAGTTATCAATTAATTCACTGACGAGGGTTATTGTACCAGACGGGACAATG
This sequence comes from Morbakka virulenta, assembly GCA_003991215.1. Classification (NCBI taxonomy): domain Eukaryota; kingdom Metazoa; phylum Cnidaria; class Cubozoa; order Carybdeida; family Carukiidae; genus Morbakka; species Morbakka virulenta. The sequence goes on along the minus strand of RDPX01000107.1, from coordinate 870,802 downwards.
CCAACTAAGCCTTTGTACGTTGTGTAATGTTTATAAGTGGAGTACATATTAATCTGTATTGCAAGATATCTGTCTCACAACACAATTCAGTGCAGTCGACTATGCAAGCTTTGATGGGTATGTTAGTTTAAAAATGTTATGTAGGTATGGATCTAGCGAAATACAGAAGGTTCATCTGAGTAAGGATATATCTTGATACTGTGGATTTTGATATCCTAATAAGCCAGGAACAATGTGTTTCTTTAAATCCAGAAAGGAGTTAAGATAGAAAAAGCAACAACTGATCTTTGCCACATAGCGTAGGTTTTGGCCCGGGTTTTATGTTTTGGGCATAACTAGAACGTAAATCTTTGTTTATATGTATAGTGTATGTATTTTATGTATAGTATATAGAATATGTAGTATTTCATATTTTTGCAGTCATTGCCAGAATTAAGGTATGTGGACAAAGCTGTAAAATCGTAGGTATGTTAAGACAAGAGGATTTGAATAGCTTTGATATGTTTTTAACGTCACAGACCAGTCCAGATTCTATTTTTTGCAGTTCATTTTGTGAAACGTTATTTGTTGTGGTTCTCTTTTGTAAACATGTTTAATTTTTGGAATTCATGCAATAATTTTGCTAGTTATTTGGGTTGATTACACTCATAACACTTTGGTAAGTTAAAGTGACGTTGATTTCGATAAGGCAATCATCGTCATTAGTGGTTTTCTTAAAATCTTTTTCTTGTATTTGAATTCTGGGGGAACGAGTTTTTTTTACTCTGGAACTTATTTCCCATTTCCCAAATACGGAAGGAACAGAATCACATTTTTAAGATACTTTTAACCACGAGCTACAGGTGCCTTGATCTCTTCCAGTGAAAACTGAGCTTATATTAACTGTCTTTTCCTCCTTTCCTTCTAAACCCTACACTCAAGTTCCAGACGTTTGATGACTCTCAGTCATCAATAGACACTGGTGTTTCACCTGATTTCGCAAGGCCGTCTCACCCACATTGTAAATTAAGACTTGTTGCTCGGAAATGTCCCTTGTAGGCCTCGTTTTCGTGTCGATGCCACGGGCAATATTTGTCATTTTGGGGTGAAATGAATTTATGCTGCGCTGTCTGATTTTTTTGTAATACCATACGAAGCCCGGCGATCGACTTGACATCGTCAAGTTCTGATTGCTAAGTGAATTTTCTGTCTGTCTATTGTAATATAACGCTCTGCAATTCCAATTAAGCACCGTTTTACAATCTGGAATATTCACATTTGTATGTACAAAAATAACTTGAATATAAAGGTCAATGACTTTGCCAAATGCGCTTGGGGCAACGGGTGAAAAAAAAGTCATTGTGCGAGAGGATGGGGGAGGGGGCTGATCGAGGCTAGAAGATTATTTGGGTTTAAATAGGGAGTAAAAACCTGACGTGAGATGTAAAAGTCAGTACGGCAGAAAGGCAGAAAACGCAACCAACTGCTCTATAATTAGGTAACGCTACATTCATCACGCCAATAACATGCTTTCTGGACTTCACAACTCAGAAAAAATGTTCACAAAAACAAACTCTATTTGCTTCATTCAAATGAGTCTCCTGTGGCACTATCCAGAACCGTACACAGATTATATATTGATTAAATTCAAGTACAAGAAAAACAAATCCAGATGCACAACGCAGAAAACTATACAAATGTGCTAAGTTAAGTGTTTTACCATTCGAAAGGACAGTGTAATATTTACTACAAAAATACTATTTACAATAAACAACTAATTCAAACTGCGAAAGTACAAAACATTCAGACGAGTGAAACCCATATCTGAAAACAATCTAGACTAAGGTCATGATCAAATTACAATAGCCACTTATTATGGCAAGATGTTTCACTGCCCACTCGTTATCTCGGCAATCCTAAGTAAATATAATAAAACAGATAAACATTCAAACAAAGTAACATGTACCTGCTTGTTGTCTGTCCGCAGTGGATAGCTTTCATGAAAGAATATCTTGCACTTACCAATACGAAAAGTCGAGAAAAGATTATTGGGTTTGGCTGTAGTAACCGGGTACACCACTTGTATCAGTTTTCTTCATAAGCTAAATGTTTTTAAAAAAATTTCTATGTAATACAAAAATATATTTCGAGAAGCGGCAAAATCTTCCCTGGGGGATAACCACATGCATGATATCCATGGGCACCGGATTGAATCCAGTTCGGTACTGGTAATTTTCACTTTTCTACAAAAAATAAACTAAACTTGTACATAACCTGATGTAGAGTGTGAGACAACGCCAAAACTTAGCGCTTCACATAAACAGGACTTTGGAATAGTGTTTATTTCGTTGGGGAATTAGTATCTTTTCTACGGTCAGTTTGTTTCTCCAGGCATCCATTCAGAAAAGGTTGATATCTCTGTTAAAATGTGAGGCGAGCTCCAACAGTGCGTGGAAACAAAGATAACAAAAACAGTTCGGTGTTTAAAAAAAGCTGATTATCTACACATAAAGGATTATTCTGCTGATCAATTTTGCTTTCACCGATACTTAGTAAGCACCTCTCAATGTGCCCTGAGGAAGAAAATCAGTTTTGAAACTTTCCAAAATTAGTGCTTATATTCTACACTCGATTTAAACTTGAGAAACATAAAACTATTCTAATTTAGCTATCAGTAAAAAACAAACTCTAAAACAAACAAATAATATAGAAGCGGCTCTTCAAACCGACTTTTACATCAAAATGACTCAGGCAAAATCTAGTGTTGTTTAGCTACAAGTTTATAGTTAATAGTTTTCAGTATGATACGGAAACTCCCTCTTTTCAACTGCGGAGGTCAGTAGGTCTTTTACGTGACTTACACGAAACCATCTTTAGACTCATAAATGTAGTAACAACACATAAATCGGGGAGGAGGAGTTCACTGAAACTACAAGTCACGTAGTACTCTTCAACGAAATGTAGCATGTCAACTGTAAATCTCAAATTATCTATAAATACACCATTGGTGTCAGAATAATTTTGCCTAAGTAGCAACTGGTTAAAACTCGCTATCTTACTGATAATACAATATTTACAAAAACAAAAGTAATCAAACTTTAGAAAATTCCTAGTTTTGTTTTATCAAAACGAACGACTTCGTTTTGTTCTGTATACTCCAGTCTACTAGTTATGGGATGGAATTAAACACAACTCTGTTGCCACCCAAAAGCAAAAGGTAAAATCAAAACTTAGATTCACAATAAACACGATCTAAAGGTCCATTATGACGGCTACTTATGACCCAGTCTGCCAGAAAAGAATTATTCAACTATAAAACGGAGCCACAAGGAATGAAACGTGTGTGCATTCCAATTGCATATAAGGTACATTTTATGTCCAATATATTAAACTGTGCTTGTATGCAGATATACAAGTATTGGACTAAGTAGTAGTCAAGTATACGTAGATAAAAGCAGCGAACTTCAAGTTCTAACGATCTGGCCGGTACAAAAAGAACTGTTCTTTAGCTAATTTTTCGTGTTATCATTTTCCCAGTAATAATCCAATAATTTCACACATAATAACGCATGTCAATTATATCAATGCCCTAATAAATCTTCATTTATCTTAGGGTACTAGTAAATGAATTTGGCCGGTAAACAATATACTACAAATTGCAACAAACCAGATAGAATATAGAAGTGTAGGTTTTCTAGTCGATCAAGCAACTTTAAGGCTTTTAAATATTGTAAACTACTGATATCAGCTTTTCTTAAAAATTCTGTATACCTTTTCTATGGTGATCTAGTCTAAACAGCTAACCATCAGTACTAACATACTGTGACGTACTGGGGTTAAAGGGTTCACATCAATACTTGAATGAAACTGGCTTTAAAGGTATTCTCTTTCCTAATTCACAAAGTTCGGCATTTTGTATCCCTAAAAGGCGTCGAAGTAAATTTTTCCGGCATTCTTTTGATCCTGGCAATCTGTACACTGTAAAACACTGTAAGAAATACGGCAGATCTTTCATCCTCAATGTGTAGTCGTAGGTAACTAGTACAATTCTTCCTTTGTATTTGCTGTTGAAAGCCTCTATATTAATTGTCGTCATGCAAGATCTGAGTATCTCACTTTCAGGTGACTGACATACTACAATATATGAAGGGGAAATATATGTAACCAAAGCACTGTTATTAAAAATTTACTTGCTCAAAATAAAATGGGCATAAAATAAGAAACATGACCCTCTAAAGCAATATTACTATTTGAACTCTCTTTTCACATCAACATCACGTAAGTTTGCAGTCATTTTCAAATTTCTAGTTTTGTAATCCTATGACGTCTCAATTGACGGATGTGACTAGGCATTGCAAATATTATCAATTGTTGTACCCTTCTTTTAAAATATTTGACTTTTGCAATTGCAGTCTTGTTCTCCACTGTTTTATAATGGCACAAAAATGCTGTTCATCACCATGCCCTAGGGAATTTTACTCCTTGTTCATCGATATATACACAATGCTAACAGTGCTTTCATCCTTACTCCAGTTCGAGGCACTAAAATACAGTAGACCATAACATATTGTCCGATGGTGAAAAATAAATGTCCCAAACCTTCACGATAACTAGGAGACAATGTTCTTCAGGTTTGACACAGAACTGCAAACGGTTGTAGGAATTAAAAATGGGTGAACGAAACTACTTTTTACAGAAACCCCTCCTGATCAGCCTTGGAAAACCTGTTAGCCTGTTCTGAGATCTTTACCGACAGGATATTAGCCCGGCGGTGTTGTCTACCTCATGGGAAGGAGGACTTTCAGTCTTTGTTGTAGGGGGCAAGGAGTAGATATTGATAAAAATTTAGCCTTTTCCCCATGTAAGTAATAGTCCTGCTGGCATTAAACAATAAACCGGTGATAAGGTATGTGGCATGTAATACATCTGTACAGATGTTTCAAAATATGGTCAGGTGTGGTTTTCTTATGATTAGCAACAACTGCGGGACTTCAGGAGGTGTGACCACTGATCTCAATGGTAAAGGAGTACAAAATACACGACTGAGATCAATGTAATGATTATGATAGCTAGCGACCCTGTTCGATTCTTTCTAGGCGATGTGCTACCAGTTTTTTTACACAAAACTATGTAGTAAACATGATTTACGTAATTGTATATGTACATTTTCCAAATATTATTTACGAGAAACTGCTATTTTCATACAGGAAGCTGACAGAAATGGAACAGTGACAGAAGTATATTTTCTCAGTTTACATTTTTGCTGTTCATGAATTAGCGTATGGTTTGGTTTGTACACAATAGGAAACAAATATGAACGACCATGCGTACTTTAATTTGCCATTGTTTCGATCCCTTTTGAAATTGTATAAAAATCTCAAATAGGTCGCTGTTAAAGTAAACTGCCATTAAGTTGAACGCCAGGGTTGCTAAGTACTCGTTCTTCAACTAAACCCCACGGCCGATGGAACAATTAGCTGATTTCTCTTATATCAGCCCTCAAGGTTGTCGATCGTCTTATGCGATCTTCAAACTTTTTGACCGACCCAGCCAAGAGCTTCTCTATTACAGTCAAGAAAATATTCAGCATTTAGAAAAGGACCTGACTTAATTCTAGCCTTTCCTAAGATTGTTCGAATATTCTTCCCAGGAAAATGGCCAATACTGATTGATTGACATTTCAACTGATGTTTTTCCGTAGACTGCGTTGGGAGATGTCAAAGAACACTAATAATTTAAACATTTTACGCGGCACTAGCAAAGAATGCGTTTTAAACAAAGAAAAACAGGATGACTGGCGAAATTGCCAATGGCGGGGATATTGGTGGGGGTAACAATACAGTTGAACCTCGATTATCCGAACACCGATTATCCGAACAAGATCTTCCGAGCCGGGTAAATATTTACGTAAACGTGTGTTCTAACATAAATACATGTATATCGAGTAAGGTGTCGTTTGTTTACGGATAATCAAGGTTAAACTGTAGTTGCACAGTGAAAAGGAAAGAGTATATGGAGTTGGATCGGTTCATCAAATATTAAATAAAAGAGGCAAAAAAGAAAGCCGACAAATATGACACATCGTACAATGGGCAAATCTGAATAAAATCAAAATGCTTGTATAAGGTTCCAAGGTAAAAAAACAAGTGGCAAATCTTGTTGCTTTGAAGCTACAAACTGTACATTGCTAAATAGTATAATAACACCAAGATCACTATGACATTAAGACTCCAAGATATTGCAATCTGAGGTGCACTTTGTGATAAGTAAGATAAGCATGAAAAAAAGTTGTAGAACCACAAAGTATTGTTAAATAAGTCATTCAGGTTTTAGTGATCATGGAAGTTGAGCGGGTTGCAAAAGTAATGAACAAAATCTGTAAGACTGGGTTAGCTCCAGCGGTCCTAAGACAATCAATCTTCATAGCATTAGTAAGAAAACCACATAAGAGTGTAAAGTGAATAAAATAACACAATCATTCTCACAAGCCGCATGGCCGAAATTGTGTTCAGGATCTTGAGCAAAAAGGATGCTAAAATCAGTGGCTGAAGATTCGGAAACACTGAACACACGTGTGCTAAGGATAAAGGTGGACGGGCTTGTCGAGATGCAAAAGTGTATTTATTTGTAATTCACTGAATACGAAAACAATTAGCAGAGAACTGCGAACTGAGGATGGCCGACCTTCATGTGAAACGCCTGCATCCAATGCAGAACTTATACTCTAACCAAATAACACACACATACACACACACACACACACACATACACACAGAATCACAACAAAAAAAGTGGTCAACAAAAACAAAAACATTAATAATAAATGTGGGAGTAGGGCAAAACTTAATTATGTCATCTGGCTTGTTTAACTGCTACAGCTACTGTAAGCCTATCTTATTCCGACGACAATAAAAATAGCTTTTCCATTGGTAGATACAACATGAACATCAAATATGCTGAGGTACGCTTTGATGGTTAAATAAGCTTATGGGATTTTAAGCCCATAAGCATTCTCGTTTTGGGGCTATACTTATCAAGTACATGTTTAACCATTGTTTGATATACACATATATCAACAAGGTAATATTTAGTGGTCGTAAATATCTTCTTTTTATAAATACTGATGGGGTAATAGATCATCACCACATATAATTTCAGATGGTAATGTTTATTTCAAGCATAGTTGCATATACAGGTCTACTAATCTTCATTAATAGAAAAAAATTCGTGGTAATAATAAATTTTTTCCATCAACAAACATGGTTTTGCGGCCTGTATGTCCAGTTGCTTTTGAANATAAGCTTATGGGATTTTAAGCCCACTTGAAAGACGTTTCTGCAAAATCTATGATTTGTTCTCGTTCTGGGGCTATACTTATCAAGTACATGTTTAACCATTGTTTGATATACACATATATCAACAAGGTAATATTTAGTGGTCGTAAATATCTTCTTTTTATAAATACTGATGGGGTAATAGATCATCACCACATATAATTTCAGATGGTAATGTTTATTTCAAGCATAGTTGCATATACAGGTCTACTAATCTTCATTAATAGAAAAAAATTCGTGGTAATAATAATTTTTTTCCATCAACAAACATGGTTTTGCGGCCTGTATGTCCAGTTGCTTTTGAAAGGAGCAAAAGCATCCATGTTCATGCATGAACGCACAGGTTGCAAAAAAACAACATGGCCTTACCTTCATCTGAATCTTTTCCTTCTGGTTCTCTACTTAGGTCGAGAAGTGGTTGACTAATCACAACAATCAACTGCTTTGCATTTTTTAAATGAAACATTATTTGAACTGTGTTCAATCCTCGGTTCAATAAGGCATTTATCCCCACTTTCCTCAAATAATTCGTCAAGGTTAATCCATTATGTTCATGTTGATGATCATCTAAATAGGACAGCACTAGTGCCTCTATAATGAGGGTAAAAGAAAATAAATATAATGTATAAAACATTATAGACAAATAGTAGCACTGCTCAAGCTCATTCTTTTGTATGATGACAGGAAAAACATATTCAAAATAGCAATTCACTAGAACTTAAGCTTAAAAGAATATTGCGCTATATAAAAATTCAAAACAAGACTACGAAAATTTATGAAGACATTGCCCTTACCCTTCCCTTACTGATTCCCATCCTAAAACTTGTGACACAGACCATATTGTACAGTATGGTGGGGCTTTGGGTGAAGCTACGTGAGAAAAGTGTTCCTTGAAAGTACTGGGTGTCACAGAATTTATGTAATGGACAAAACTCTACACGCAGGGATGGTGGTAAGGTCAACAGTGAGGATGGCAGTGAAAATATTGATGAGAAAGATCGTGAAAATGGTGGTAAGGATGATAGTTGGGGTGGGGCTTGAAGGTAACTGTTCTAAGGAGTACATGTGCTAGCGGACTAACGTGATACCTAAGAAACTAAATAAACATAATCAGGCAAATTTAACATATGCACTTATGGATCTTCTATTCTGTTTACATACAAAACTGCACATCACAGTCGCATTGCTTCCCATTTAAACCTAAAATCCACCACACTAGCCCATGTTACTGATGTAAATTGTTAATTTGATGGCTTCATGCTACAAACATGAAACCAGTACAGCTACCTAACTGTTCTTTGTGCCAAAATTTAAAGTTATTTTTGGTGTGGAGTGACCGTCTCTAATCCACCTGGTCCTCAGGTGGTGAATAGGTGCAGCTCCAGATAAAGTAAATAGCTACTATTACTACCTCTGGCCAACTGGTATTCAAACAAAAGGATGTGGGGTAAGCCCTGTTTATGTGTGTTTCTCATGAAAGTCACACAGATGGTCATAGTAAATGTTAGTCTTGGTTAAGTCCCAGATGCCACAGACCCTAATGGCCTTTGAGTCATTGTAGTGGAAATTGTGGTGCTTGGTTCGTACTGGGCCAGTCTAGTGTGGAACACTAATCGCATTGTTATTATAGAGTGAAAATTTACCCATACAAATTTGCTACTACCATTTTAAATTCTTAGAAGAGTTCTTAACAGTTTGTACTTTGGGCATGAAAACAATATGGTTATAAATGTCACTAATGATAGGGCTGGTGTCAAACATTGGTTTAGTTTGATCAACAGTAGTCAATGATCATATCATGAGGGAGGGGAAAATCAATGAATAAAATATTAAGAAAAAAAAAAGTAAAAAGAAAAAATTAAATAAGGAAATAACTCTAAAGTAGCTCTCTGTATTGAAGTGGCTTCCAGCCTCTTTGGAGTAAAAAGTGTTAAAAAACAAAACAGAACAAAAAACACACATACACACACCACCACCAAAAAAAATCCAAATCAGGCAATCATCTCTCATAAAAGTTTGGTGGGAACCATGCGTTGCATTCTAATCAAGCAACTCAACTTTTGGCTGGTTCACAATATGTAGGTTATTCCAAATGAGGAATCTGTTGGTTAGCAGTAATTAGTGTCATGATAAGTCAACATATCACACACTGTATTTCACCGAAAAGACATGGTAGCTAAAAGGCAGGTATGTTAAAGAGAGAACTGGTGGACCAACCAAAAAGGTTGCTGACCCTACGAAAGGGCAACAGTGAGACATATAGGGGCAAGACCTGCTGCTAACCATGCCAAATGAAATGGAGAAGAGATCACCTTTGCTGGCATAAATTCTATAATAGATAGTGCATACCACATGGCAAAACAAATGAATGACCAAAATAGGCTAGAACAAAATGAGAGCCATACTAATTTGCATCCAGGGGTGCTGTGGACACAAGACTTGAGAGGGCAACTGTCCCTTCTGCTTTCTTGGCATAAAGGCAGAGAGAACAGAAACACCTGCAGTAAATATTGCAATTGTATTAATTTCTAAGAAGCTTTATTGTAGAATGACAAACGACAAACAGAAGAGAGATTTATAGCTCAAAAAACTTCAAGAAATCATAAGTATCAATTTCAATAAGGTCATTAAGCTATTTCCATGCTTTTGAAAAGGCTTAAACTTCATACAAAGGTTCCATAAAACACACAGAAATAGAACTAATTTTCATGGTATTCTTTCTAGAAACCTGTTTCCATTGGCCAAAGTTGTTTACAGCAACTCTCTTGCAATATGCAATGCTGTTGCATACTGTCCAAGTTCAAATGTCTGAAAATCGGGAGACTTAACAAAATACAACTGGGGGTTTGCTTTGCAGATTTCACTCTGAAATAAGACGTTTTTAGGCTTAAAATAAACCTTTACAGAGAATGATATTAGTGATTATATAATCAATAATAATATTAATTGATAATAAAATTCACAATTTTGTTTGATATTTTGATCTCACAACAAAAACTAGAAAATGATACACATATCTGACATGTTATTCCGCATCTAAATAACATAGAACATAAAAATGTAATCTCGGCTGATTTCAAAACCAAGATGGAGTAATGGAAACAACGTGAAGAAATGAAAAAATAAGACAAATTGACCAATTTCTTGAGGAATCTGGAGATTTCAATGAGAATCGGGAGATCGGGAGTTGAACTCCAAAATCGGGAGACTCCCAAAAGAATCGGGAGACTTGGACCATATGCTGTTGAAAAGTAAACATGTTTAACTACATTTTCACTCCTGTAATTGGTAAATGCCTATTGGTTGGTTTGGGCATGTCTGATTTGTTAACTCATGGATAAACCAACGTAGTGGCCTTTATTAAATTTACATGTCAAGGTTATGTGACATTTAATGATTTAAAATATATTTATTATTTATTTATGAAGTCTCAAAATCGATAAGTAGTGAGAAGTATTCAAAATATTTCAAGTACCATTTTGTGATAAATGTTGTAAGGAACACAAATTTCAAATGTCAATCAGAAAGATAATAACACACATCAGCAAAAAACCCCACACAACACTCCTCAAAAGTCAATCTGACATTTTTGTCAGCATGCCACAGTTAACACAGATTCATAACAATGTTACATACCAGCTAATTATTCCTACCAAGCCACCATCTTGACACTGGATATAACTGTTACATGAGCTGTTATTATTATTCTAATTTGTATCAATACAAATATATTAAAATCAGTTCAAAATGAGTGCATTAGTAAGTCTATCACTCAAACACCAACAGCTTTTAAGACCTATTTTCACTTTCTTTGAATTTATTCTTACTGTAACAAACAGCCCAGATTACCGTACATTAGCAGTAATCTGGGTTGTTTGTTACAGATTACTGCTAATGTACAGTACACAACTGTCAAAGCAGCTTTCCAAAGTGAAGAATGAACAGCACTTACCACATGGTTCTGAGCTCCCTGTATTCCTTGTGCTTCTTGTAGGTAAAGAAATATTTTTATCCTGAGACATTTCCAACTCAGTATAAGTACTTTCCTTGTGTTTTTCACTTTTATTTCTTTCTTTGTATTGCTTACGTAAGCTTGCTGATTTTCCTATATCATTGTTATTTACCAATGTTAAATCTGTTTGGTTATTATCCATGTCTAAATCATTGGATAGCATGGAACTTTCACTTGTAATTGAAGGCCACGACTTCAAGGAAAGTGTTGATCCTATTGAGATATTGTCATCAGAAAGGCCTGTTCTCCTTTTCATCATAAACAAAGATTTCCAAAGATTTTGCTTGCTCTCTTTATTATCCCCTGTTCTGTGTTTTTTATCTATTGGCAAAAAATTAAAACACCATCAATGAGCAACTGGAAGTGTACACAAAAATGAGTAAGAACTCAGCTTATCATTGTTGGTGGTCCAAAAAGCAAAGTGGTTGTCCTATTATATTTGGTGATAAAGCTCTATTTCTCTACTTTTTAACTACTTGCCAAATGTATTTAATTTCCTCCAAATTTTACTTACCTTGGTCAGTTCTCAAACTAAAAAAACTATTTAAATGAAGCCCCATGCATATTTGTAAATATATGCTTATCACTACACATTTATTCATGTCATTATTCAGCTCAAACTTAGTTTCAATATGTCTAGGCAATACTTTTACTAATTAAACTAATGTACCAAATTGCTTTTCATTTATTTTTACTTTCACCTTGTTTTCAAATATTAAGGTATTTTATCCTGACACTATTCCAAACCTTAAACCCCAGGCTCTTATGTTAAAGCAAAATGCTTAGTCAGTTGTTCACCGTATTGAACATGGGTGAGGATGGTGAATAGATGCATTTTCTGGTAAAAAGGGAGCTTGTTGAGCTAAGCTATGTAACTGACAACAATGTGGTATTAACTGTGCAGTTGTTGATTTAAAAGATGCTCATTTGTGATTGTGTATTGATAAAACTTGATAGCCATATCAAACTATCAACTATAAATCAAAGTTATGGTGGAAAGCACAACTAGGCTTTGGATTAAATGTATCCCCTGTCATTATGTCAACTATTCTTAAAAAGATGTTAGCCAAGGATCAGTTGATTTTCTCAGCTACACATTCTTTTATTGACAATATTTATGTGGATGAGAACATTGTATCAGCTGAAGTTGTTCTGAGACATTATAACTTGATTGCCAAAGCTACTGAGTGCATCACTGGAAAAAAGAATACACAAATACTTGGGCTTAATGCATACAAAATAAGTCCTGGCTTATATAGGCATCATTCAGAAAACATTGTCTCTTTACAGACAAAGAAGGACTTTTGAGGCCCTTGGTGACTTGTTGTTACTCACTCTCAAGGGCAGAAGGAAAAAAGACTGTACTAGAAAAATATATCTAAGATTTAGTTTTGAAAGGTTTTGTTTTCTTCAGCAAGCTTTTGAAACCCTTTTATGACACTCCAGGCTAGTTGTTTTAAGAAGAATAAGGACGGAACATGATGTTGGGATGTGAATATCCTGACGTAAGTGATTGGAATGATTGATCAATTAGGTGTGGTTAAGTTTGTTGTATTATGTGGTAAATTTCCACTTGCACAAGTTGGCATCATCATCATCATCATATTCAGTTTAACATCCGTTTTACATGCTAGCATGTGTTGGACGAAAAAAAATATAATAATAATATTAAAAAAAATAATAAATAATAATAATAATAAATAATAATAATTTTTAAACTTCACATGGTTTTATTTGTAAATTAACGATCTAGAAAATTTACAATGAAATTGATCTACTCAATACAGGTTGCAACACAACTAAGCTGTCACTGGATCCAGAGGACTGGAAATATCACAATGAAGCCTAGTTGTGGTACATCCTCTATAGTGATACTCTCCATTTGGGCATATCACCGAGAGACGATGTATCAGCTGGTTACCAGATTAATAATTCTGGGTTTGTCCATTCTTTGTTTCTCATACAGAAAATAAAGTATGATGTCCGTATACAAATGTTTATCGATCTTTTGATGATAAATTTAACAGTTTCGTCATTGAGATCGAGGGACTTTAATTTTGAAACAATCAAGCTATTTTTCCCAAACACACCTAGAGTTCCGAGGCTCAAGTTTACATAATAAACTTTAAATCTTCTTGATAAATCGGATAATAACTGTTCGTAGCGTTGATTTTTACGGTCGAAGTTACTTTCTATATTGGTTTCAAATCCAGCTGTAAGTTCTAATATTAGTAACTTGTCACCTTTCACTATAACAAGATCTGGTCTTTGGGCATCACCTGTTATTATAGACGGGTTGGGGTAGCCGTCAATATCAACATACGCTTGTAAACCTTGAGATGTAACGGTTTTATAAATGTGGAGAAGGATTGAGTTGTGTCTCCAGTTATATCTAAGCTCGTCTAATGCAGATTGACATCCACCGACGACGTGGCCG
>RDPX01000107.1:839014-854827 GCA_003991215.1 Morbakka virulenta | reverse complement strand
GCCTGACCCAAGAATATAATGCCGGATTGGCATTCGGCGGGGTGAAGTCGGCCTAATGGGTAGGGGGGGGGGCTCTTTAGCCTTGGCTGGCAACCTCCCTAGTGATGGTATCACAAATAAAAATATCAGGGAAGGAAAACCTTAAACAAACCAATCCTTATATTTCAATATGAGTGCTCAAAGAAACATATCAAACAACGATGTGCAGGGGGCCAGAACTTTGTTTGAAGGCTCCTCGTCTGGCAGGGGAAGATACGAGGCTTCTCAGGTTGTCATCATACGAAATCCTCGTCGAGCAGAGAAAATTAAGACTACATGGACAAAAGAGTTAAATAGGACTGTAATGAAATGTATTTATAAAAGTAACCCAGATCGTAAAGGTTACAGAAAGAGATTACATGCACTGTGGAATGAAGAAGGGTTATTTGAGTTGATGGAGCAGAAATTAGCAGGACAAGCAAGAGTGATCAGGACTAATGGATGGTTGTCAGAAGTAGAATTGGAGGAAATCCAGCGGGAAATAGAACACCCATGTGGGCAAATTGAGATTGGAAATACGCAAGAACACAAACAGTTAGTGATAAATAGTTTTAAGCTTGAAAACGAAAATGCTGATAATGTACCAACACAAAATATTGAACAGATTTCTGGGGGAAATTTTGAATATGCTAGAAGAAGAGCTCTCTAAGGAACAGCGGGATGCCCCTATAAACCTCCGATTTTGTGATAGAAGGAAACTGAAAGAGACAACAGCTAGAGTAGATAAAGTTGTAGTGTATATAGGTTGCAATAACCTCTCACAATGCAATGATGTTTTGAAGGCAGCAGGCTGTGTTGTAATGAAACTCCTTGGAATTAAGAAAAAAACAGCTAAGAAAAATTTTCCATGGTGGAAGAGACAAATGAATTATCAGATCCAGAATTTACGAAAAGATTTATCCAAGTTGGAAGAATTAAGAAATAATGCAAAAATATTAAGACAAAGGGTAGGCTATACAAAAAGTATTGTTTGAAAAAAAAGCAACCTAAATGTGGTGATTGATGAGCTAAAGCAAAGAGTAACGGCCAAGAAGGAAAAAATTAAACGATATGATAGTAGAATAGAGCAATTCCGACAGAACAGATTATTTCAAAATAATCAAAAGAGACTATTTGAAAAGCTCGAGGCTGAAGCAGCAAGAATGTTTTGGCAGGAAATCTGGGAGAAAGAAGCTGTCCACAACGAAAATGCAGAATGGATAAATAAGGTCGAAAAAGATGTTGCTGAAACTGAAAAACAGGAAAACCTGAGGCTTACAACGGAAATGGTGAAGCAGCAGGCTAATAAATTAGCAAACTGGAAGGCACCCAGACCAGATGGCATCCAAGGATACTGGATCAAAAACATAAGGACTTTGCACCCATTAATGGCAGCTATGTTCAACGATTGCGTTTCTACTGGTACTACTCCAGCATGGCTTACCAAAGGAAAAACTGTGCTTATCATGAAAGATAGAACCAAAGGCAAAGATGTTGCAAATTATGGACCTGTAAATTGCTTAGCTCTTATGTGGAAGTTATTAACAAGCATAGTTTCAGAGGAAGTGTACAAACACCTAGATAAAAATGGAATATTCCCTGAAGAACAGAAAGGTTGTAAAAAAGGCTCAAGGGGAACCAAAGACCAGCTAGCAATCGATAAAGCTATAATAAAAAGCTGCAAGTGGAGGAAAGTTGGGTATGGGATGGATTGACTACAAAAAGGCATTCGATATGGTCCCACACTCTTGGATCATATGATGCCTACAACTATTTAAAGTAGCGGACAATGTAATAAGACTGATAAAAAATAGCATGACTAAATGGGAGACAGAACTATACAGAGGCATTTTTCAGGGTGATAGCCTCTCCCCTCTTCTTTTTGTAATTAGCTTAATACCATTATCTTTCATCCTTCGGTCCATCAAGGCCGGTTTTGAGTTCTCCAAAACAAGCACCCCTATTAATCATTTACTTTTTATGGATGATCTAAAACTATTTGGTAAGACAGAAAAACAATTAAAAAGCCTATTGAAAACTGTCAGAATTTTTAATAGTAACATCAGAATGGAATTCGGTATAAGCAAATGTGGAATCCTAATCATGAAAAAAGGGAAACATATTAGAAGTGAAGGGATAGAAATGCCTACTGGAGAAAGAATGAAAGAAATAGATCTTGATAATGGATACAAATACCTCGGTGTACTTGAAGCAGATAACATAAAAGACAATGCAATGAGAGAAGGAATAAGACAAAATATCTTAGAATCAAAGCTTGAGCAAGGTGTTGTACCTGTTAGCTCTCCCCAAGATCAAGAAATACCAGATTGGCATCCGGGCAGGGGCTAGTTGGCCTCATGGGTAGAGGGGTCTCTTAAGCTTTGGGTGGCAACCTCTCTAATGATGGCATCATGATAAAAACACAGGTGGTTATGCACCTTGAAACACAATCACATTCGAGTGCAATGTCAGATCAAACAGTTAAAAACAATGGCATGAATGGAGCTGGAGCTTCATGTGATGGCCCCTTGCCTGGCACAGCAAATGGGGGCCCAGTCATCATTCTACTACTGCTAGACTGGGATGGAATAAAGAGCTAAACATTGCTGTTATGTAAAGTAAACCGGTGGATGAACAAAGAAAACCTATTAAAGGATATAGAAAGGGTATGCATAACATGGAAAGAATGGCAACAACCTAACATAAGCAAACAAAGATTGTGTGATCAAGCAAAAATGATTTGATTGAATGATTGGCTTTCAGATCTTGAAATGGAGGAGATTAAAAGAAAGGTTTTAAGAGATGAAATTGAAGCAGAAGAAGGTGGATCAATGGAAGGGTTGATTGAAAGTGAGGAAATGATTGAGAACCAGGCAAATGGGTTGAAGCGGACTATATGATAACAGTTGAGAATCTGGATGATATGTCAGAAGAGATTAAAGAAACATTGAAAACTCAATAAAGTTTTAAGTGATCATCTAGATGAAGAGCTTAGCAGGTTCAAATGAGTTGACAGAAAAAAATTGAAAGACCATGTACAGAAGATGAATAGAATTTTGTCTAAAGTTAGAACTAATAACCTCACTGAGACCAATAAGTTAATCAAAGCTTGCTCAATTCTCATTAGCCAAGAATTTGGACCGAAGCCTTTTAAAGAAAGAAATGCTAGGAAAGAACCATGGTGGAAATGGAGGATCCAAGATTCAATCAATGAAATAAGAAGACATATTAGTATTCTTGACACTGCTAGGAAAAATGAATTAAAATGGACAAGAAAATTGAAGGAATTTGAAAGAAAATATCTTATAATGAAGAAAGGATTGGGTACTGTAATAGAGGAACTAAAGCAATGCCTCTGGGTCAAGTCTCGTTACGAGCAGCAAATTGAACAATTCAGAATAAACAAATTGTTTGAAAATGACCAAAAGGTGTATTCAGAGCTTAATGGCAAAAAATTTAGTAATGAAAAACTGGACACTAGTGAAAGTAAGGCATTTTGGAGTGGGATTTGGGACAAATAAGTTACTCACAATGGAAATGCAGAATGGCTTAAAGAATTAAAGAAAGAAGGGAGAAATGAAGTAAAACAAAAGGACTTATAAATCACAGTAGAAATTATTACTAAACAATGGAAAATGGTGCCTAACTGTTAAAGCCCTGGTCCAGATGGCATCCAAGGCTTAAGAACTTTACGTTGCTTCATGGGGGATTAGCAGAGCAAATGAATGATTTGATAATTAATGGAAATGAAATCCCGAAGTGGATGACCACAAGAAAAACTGTTTTCTACCAGAAAGATTGTGTGGAAGGCACAGAAGTGGCCAACTATCGGCCAATTACATGCCTACCACTAATGTGGACACTCCTCACAGGTATAGTCTGAAATTCTTTGTATGATTTCCTAGAGATGTATAACAAATTACCCACAGAGCAAAAAGAATGTAGATGAAAAAGCAGGAGATGAAAGACCATTTGCTTATTAATAAAATGATAATACATAACTGCAAAAAGAGACATACCAATTTAGGAATGGTCTGGGTAGACTACAAGAAGGCTTACAATATGATTCCACTGGTGGATATTGAAAATATTAAAATTGGTAAAGGCTGCAGATAACATTATTGAGTTTCTCAGCAATGCAAACATTAAAAGAGGAATTTTCCAAGAGGACAGCTTGTCCCCCCTACTTTTTGTCATATGCATGATACCTTTAAGTCAGACATTGTGAAAGGTTAAGACAAATACACCCTTAAATCTGGTGAAAATGTGAATCACCTCCTTTTCATGGACAATCTGAAATTGTTTGGGAAGAATGAGGGGGAAATAGACAGTTTAATCTCTACAGTCCAAATATTTAGTAATGACATCAAAATGGAATTTGGTATTAAAAAGTGTGGAGTGTTGATTATGCATAGAAGATCAGTTAACAGGAGAAACAATCAAAATAGTTTACCAAGTGGTTATAAATATCTTGCAGTCTTGGAATTTGATGGAATTATACAAAGAGACATTATTGAATGTTTCAAACAGGAGTATTTTAGAAGGCTGAGGCTAGTTTGCAAGAGTAAGCTTAATGGAAGAAACAAAATTAGGGTAGTGAATACTGGACAGTTTTGCTATTGAGATATTGTGCAGGAATTCTGGATTGGTGAGTAAATGAATTAGATGAAATGGACAGGAAAACAAGAAAAATACTGACCATCAATAAATAATTTTATCCAAAAAGTGACAAAGATTGACTGTTTGTTACCAGGAGTAAAGGAGGAAGAGGGTTGATAAGCTGCAATGGATCTGTCNATGATACCTTTAAGTCAGACATTGTGAAAGGTTAAGACAAATACACCCTTAAATCTGGTGAAAATGTGAATCACCTCCTTTTCATGGACAATCTGAAATTGTTTGGGAAGAATGAGGGGGAAATAGACAGTTTAATCTCTACAGTCCAAATATTTAGTAATGACATCAAAATGGAATTTGGTATTAAAAAGTGTGGAGTGTTGATTATGCATAGAAGATCAGTTAACAGGAGAAACAATCAAAATAGTTTACCAAGTGGTTATAAATATCTTGCAGTCTTGGAATTTGATGGAATTATACAAAGAGACGTTATTGAATGTTTCAAACAGGAGTATTTTAGAAGGCTGAGGCTAGTTTGCAAGAGTAAGCTTAATGGAAGAAACAAAATTAGGGTAGTGAATACTGGACAGTTTTGCTATTGAGATATGGTGCAGGAATTCTGGATTGGTGAGTAAATGAATTAGATGAAATGGACAGGAAAACAAGAAAAATACTGACCATCAATAAATAATTTTATCCAAAAAGTGACAAAGATTGACTGTATGTTTCCAGGAGTAAAGGAGGAAGAGGGTTGATAAGCTGCAATGGATCTGTCAGAGCTGAAGAAAACAGCTTTGGTTGGTATGTTGAGCAGCAAACTGAGCCACTGTTTAATGCTGTCAAAATGAATGGGCTAATCCAGACTGATAGTTCCTTGAACCCTAAAGAATATATGATGACAGAAAAAGACAAGAATCTGAATTCCTGGAAAGAGAAGAAAACATATGGACAATTTGTTAGAGAGATGGAGGGAAAGAATGTTGAAAATTCTTGGAAATGGCTAAAGTCATGTGATTTGAAAGCCATAAGAACGAATAGCATCAAGCGTTTCACAGATAAGACTAGAGAATCACCTTTTTGCATGATGTGGTGAGATAAATGAAACTATTTACCATATAATTAGTGAGTGTACTGTATTGGCAAGAAAATAATATCTAAAGCATCACAATAATGTTTCACTATTGAGATATGGTGCAGGAATTCTGTATTGGCAAGTAAATGAATTAGATGAGTGTACTGTATTGGCAAGAAAATAATATCTAAAGCATCACAATTACGTTTGCAAATATATACAATGGAAATTATGTAAAAAGTTTGATCTTGAAGCAGCAATGAAATGGTATGAACACCAACCCCAAGGAGTGATGCAAAATGACTTGTGTAAGATAATGTGGGATTTTGTAATACAATGTGATTGAACAGTGATTTCAAGAAAACCAGACATTGTTGTAATAGATGAGAGTGAAAAACAGACAAAAGTTATAGATGTCACAATACCTGGAGATGTGAGGGTGCTGGGAAAAGAACAGGAGAAATTTGATAAGTACAGACCTCTACTACATGAGATTGCTTGACTGTGGAAAATAAAGATTGAGATTATTTTTGTGTTAGTGAGTGTATTGGAAACAATCTCGAAAAACTTTGAAAGCTATGTTAAACAAATAGGAATAACAATGAATGTAGAACATGCCCCCAAAACAGCACTGTTAGGTACAGCCAGAATCTTACAGTTGGCCCTAGAGCATTAAAGCTACAGGTGAAAGAGTTGTGATTCCTTAGATGGCAGGTATTTATCTGGGACCACACCAATTACAACCGAAGCAAATGAGAACTAAAGCTTTGTGAGAAAACATATCAAATGTCATCATCATCATCATCACCATAATAATAATAAAATCAAAATCCAGGGTATGACAATAAACTGTATCCGGTTGTGGAGTTTTGATGTGGGCAAATGCGGTTATCCTTTGCCACAACTACCTCCAGGTCACCCTTGGGCAAGGTGTAGCACCTGTCAGCCTACTACAAGACCTTGAAATACCAGGTTGACATCCGCCGGAGTTAAGTCTGTTCATATGGACATACTGCATGGTTATAAAAATTCCAGCTGGTGCCTGGCACAGGATATCTAACCCCTTGGCAGAAAGGCTAAAATGCATCTGTTATCAAATGAAATGCAAACTAGAAATAAATCATACTGCATCAACCATTGCACAGGTCAATAAGGGTCGCATCTCTCAGTGAGAAACCAGGGTGAGATCAAAAAGTTTGCTACTGGAATGAACTCCTCAGAGAATGAACTACCAGGTAATCAGAACCAGGATGTCCCTAACCCTGATCCTGTGGTAACACAACCCACAAAGCCTATTAAAGAAAAACAAATAAGATGGACAAAAGAGGAGTATAAACAAGTTTTGAGAGCATTTTTGACTGTACACTCTAGACCGACAGCTAATATAACTGAACAAACATACCCAGAATGGAGGAAAATTATGGGAAATGAAATTAGACCATATATGGACTCAAACAAACTAGGAAATATATGTAGAGATGTAATGTGTAACCATAGGCTGACAGATGCTGAAATTGACCGAATTTGAGCCGTCTGAGCCCCAGCAATTGGGGCTCAGACGGTGCCCTGAAGAGGGACTTTGATTTGGCAGTGAGGAATTTCTTGGCTGGGTGCCCTTCCTGACGCCAACCAATGGCTTTTATTTTTTGTAAAGTTTGTAAAGTTCCAAATTCTCCTCATCGGGAATCGTACCCGGAACTCTTGCTTACAGTGCACTTGCACTAATTGTTAAGTCATGGCTCCTGTATCTTCAGATGATAGTAGTGACAAAGTAGTAGGTGTAGATGATCATAACCACCTTTAGCGAGAGCTAGTTGTTAATGAACCTGTTCTGAATGAGACTGAAATTGATCATGATACATGAAGTTCAAAATGCTATTGAAACCAACCCTCAAATTGAAGATGGAGATAGTCAAAACTTTATCGAAAACAGCAGAGAGAAATTAGCAGTGATACGTGAGGATATACTGCAAGAACTTAGTATTGAACCACAACCAAAATTGATAATTAATTATAAAAATGCTGCAAAGATTAAACTTTTTAATGTTGTTCTAAAGTAAATCTTGAAAGATGGAGAATATGATATGACCTTCCTTAACAATATCTTATATTCAACTACAAAAACTGCCACTCTTGACATCAGTATTAAAATTAAGAAGAACAATAGAAAACACACTAACAAATCTCCAAAATGGAAAGTAAAAATACAGAAGGATACTGACTCTCTAAGGGCAGATATATCAATATTAGAGGAGTTAAATAGGGGTACAACAGTAAAAACCAGAAAAAGTAGATGGATTAAAAAGAAATACAATGTTACAGACCAGTCGTCAATTGACACCAGTAAAGAAACTCTGAAGCAGCAAATACGGGTTAAATCTCAGCGATTATGGCGATATGATAAGAGGACTAAAAGAATCCCCAGAACATGATAAGGTTGAAGAATTTTGGATGAATATTTGGGGAAAGGAGGAGAAAGTTGGATAGCGAGGGAGGTAGAGCAAATAAAAGAGATCAAAGGTCAGGAATGGATTGACATCATGATTGAAGAATTGCAAACAGCACTTCCAAAGTCCCATAAGTGGAAATCCCCAGGTATAGACAAGATACCAAACTTTTGGCTGAATTCCTTATCGGAAACCCATATGAAACTAGTACAGTTTTTAAATAAAATCATGCTTAATCCTGAAGCAATATCACCCTGGTTATCTGAAGGAATTACATACCTTTTACCAAAGTCCGAGGATACCCAAAATCCAAAAAATTACTATCCAATTACCTGTGATTACCTGCCTTACAAATACCTACAAACTTTTAACATCCATTATTACTAATAGAATGTACAATTTCCTTGAAAACAATGACATTCTCCCCCATGAACAAAAACGGTGGAAGCAAAACTCTTATGGATGTAAAGACCAGCTCTTAATCAACAAAATGATTTTAGAAAACTGTAAAAAGAAAAGTAAAGACCTCAGTACGGCTTGGATAGATTACCACAGAGCAATGATAGTATCCCCCATGACTGGATACTCAAAAGTCTTGACATTTATAAGATCTCTCCCGTAATCTCCAACTTTCTCAAGAACAGCATGGCATGTTAAAATATGTGTCTTCTTCTTTCACATTCAATGGGTACTAATCAGTCTAATAACATCAGAGTTAAATGAGGTATTTTCCAGGGAGACTCCCTTTCTCCCTTCTATTTTGTATGTCTTTGATTCCTCTTTCTAATGAATTGAATAACACTGGATATGGGTATAAGATCATTGAGAAAATTATCAATCACCTTTTTACATGGACAATTTAAAGATATTTGCCAAAAACGATAGTGAATTAGAAGGTCTGCTTACTACTGTTAAAGAATTCAGAAATGACATTGGCATGGACTCTGGCTGGGGCAAATGTGCCAAAGTGACTTTCCTTAAAGGCAAACTCTCTCAGACTTCATCCATAAATCTTGACATCAACACCACCATTAAAGCATTAGATCCAGATGGAATTTACAAATATCTAGGTGAAAACGAAGGTGACGGCATCAACCATGCCACCATGAAAGAGAAAATCTGTAAAATATATTATTGATGCACAGGAATGGTGCTTAAAACAGAGTTAAATGCAAAGGATATAATAGAGGCTATTAATATGCTTGCAGTTCATGTCATCCAGTATAGCTATAATATATTGAACATGCTTGATTTGCAAAGAATGGATGTTAAAACCAGAAAATTACTTACAGCAAACAACATGTTACACCCCAGAGCAGACCTTGACTGCATGTACTTGCCAAGGTGTGAGGGGGAAAGAGGGTTGATTCAACTAGAACTGCCCTGTAAAACCACCATCATAGACATGGATAAATATTTGGACTCTACTGATGATTTGATGTTACAGCTATTTTTAACCATGAAAATGGTAAAAAGCTGCATTCTATTTGTAAAGAAAGTTTGTAAATGACTTTGAAATTGATCACTGAGAGCCTGTCGAACAAAACATTCCAGCAACAAAAGCTGCAAAACTGACAAACAGATGGCTAAAAAGATTGCAAAGCAACAGGTTGCTGATAAACAGAGCCAGAAAACTCTGCACGGTCAGTATGTTCTTCAAAGTCACAACGCTCATATCTTATGTAAAACCCTTTCAATTTGAAACTTCTGAAATAATTTTTTATCTGTTTTTTCTAGACAATTTTATACTTTCTTTTTATATCAACATTTAAATTAAAAATTTTAATACTATTTTAACATATATTTCTATACTGATTTTGTATTGAATTCGCCGTTCTGCTAATTTTGATGATTGTGTTTTGTATTCTTATATGTGTGCAGCTTGTATTACTTAGTATTTATTGTTTGTAAAAAATCTGTCTCTTAAAACCTTTGTTTGCCCCAGGTCACTGGGAGTGACTTGGTGAACAATTGTATAAAATAGCTAACTTGATGAAAATGCAGAACTTTATGAAAATGCATAAAAAGAATAGTTACAAAGTGATATATTTAGAAGACATGAAGTGGAATGCCATCTTTGGTTAAAACAGAGGTTAATACCAAGAAAGACAGCATCAATAATGACAATTGTCAGGGGAATAAACTTTACCTGTTTTGATGTTTTATCTGTATCACTCCTTGTCACTCTGCCATCTTGTGCCAAACTTGCCTTTTGTATTCTGGTCTGGGGAATGTGACTCTCAGTAGATAAGCAGATGGCTAGCATGTAGCTTGTGACAGTTAAAAGTAAGTTATGTGAATTCAAATATAGATGTACAAAGTTTAAAATAGTAAGAAAATAACAGTGAACCATATTCTTAACTACAATTCCTTGACTCAACTTATTTTTATGGAGTTAAGTGACTTACACAATGACTGATCTGATGGTAGAAACTTATGAAACAAAATAACTTGGGTTGTCCTTTTTGCTATTAAAAACTGTTTTATTTTGTTTTCAACATAATTTTACAACAGAAATAATGGTAATGGTCACTTGTTGTTCCCAGTTTAATCCTTTGTTTCAGTCTGAAACTAATTTTGCAGTCACTTTAATAAACAAGCTTGAATTACATCCTGTGGTCATACTCAGTGTGGTTAGTTGGCATGGGATATTTGCTTATTCATCTGTGAACTACTTCAACAATGTGCAATGTGAGTGTCTGTGGCTACTTCTTTAAGCTTGACATTCAATGAACACATCCAATTTTGAACTTCAGGGGTAAATTCAATGAGAAGAAGAAGAACAACAACAATAGCAGTAATAAAAGTAGTAGTAGTAGTAGTAGTAGTAGTAGTAGTAGTAGTAGTAATAATAATAATAATTGTAATATCACTACTATTTTTATTATATTGACTATGAGAAACAGGGCAAAATTGTAATTTACTGTAACTAGTTACCAGAATCTGTTTTTGCAGGCCAAAATTTGTTGGTGACTGCTGGTTAACAAATGGCAAGTACAAGGCAAGGAATTAGCTGTTAAGTTGTAGTGGCTTGCTGTCATGGTCAGGAAATAAGAGTCATTAGAGAAAAGGGGAGTAGAGGTGAGATAGGTTTGGTTTGTGGGTACTGTTATATTATCATTGGAATTTTGTCCAACCTAGATTTATGACAATATGTATTGATTAACTGCAATTACCTAAGAGTGCAAAATAACATTTCATGCTATTAGCAAACTGTCTGAAAAACANTTTTAATACTATTTTAACATATATTTCTATACTGATTTTGTATTGAATTCGCCGTTCTGCTAATTTTGATGATTGTGTTTTGTATTCTTATATGTGTGCAGCTTGTATTACTTAGTATTTATTGTTTGTAAAAAATCTGTCTCTTAAAACCTTTGTTTGCCCCAGGTCACTGGGAGTGACTTGGTGAACAATTGTATAAAATAGCTAACTTGATGAAAATGCAGAACTTTATGAAAATGCATAAAAAGAATAGTTACAAAGTGATATATTTAGAAGACATGAAGTGGAATGCCATCTTTGGTTAAAACAGAGGTTAATACCAAGAAAGACAGCATCAATAATGACAATTGTCAGGGGAATAAACTTTACCTGTTTTGATGTTTTATCTGTATCACTCCTTGTCACTCTGCCATCTTGTGCCAAACTTGCCTTTTGTATTCTGGTCTGGGGAATGTGACTCTCAGTAGATAAGCAGATGGCTAGCATGTAGCTTGTGACAGTTAAAAGTAAGTTATGTGAATTCAAATATAGATGTACAAAGTTTAAAATAGTAAGAAAATAACAGTGAACCATATTCTTAACTACAATTCCTTGACTCAACTTATTTTTATGGAGTTAAGTGACTTACACAATGACTGATCTGATGGTAGAAACTTATGAAACAAAATAACTTGGGTTGTCCTTTTTGATATTAAAAACTGTTTTATTTTGTTTTCAACATAATTTTACAACAGAAATAATGGTAATGGTCACTTGTTGTTCCCAATTTAATCCTTTCTTTCAGTCTGAAAATAATTTTGCAGTCACTTTAATAAACAAGCTTGAATTATATCCTGTGGTCATACTCAGTGTGGTTATTTGGCATGGGATCTTCCCTTATTCATCTGTGAACTACTTCAACAATGTGCAATGTGAGTGTCTGTGGCTACTTCTTTAAGCTTGACATTCAATGAACACATCCTCCAATTTTGAACTTCAGGGGTAAATTCAATGAGAAGAAGAACAACAACAACAATAGCAGTAATAAAAGTAGTAGTAGTAGTAGTAGTAGTAGTAGTAGTAGTAGTAGTAGTAGTAGTAGTAGTAATAATAATAATAATAATAATAATAATTGTAATATCACTACTATTTTTATTATATTGACTATGAGAAACAGGGCAAAATTGTAATTTACTGTAACTAGTTACCAGAATCTGTTTTTGCAGGCCAAAATTTGTTGGTGACTGTTGGTTAACAAATGGCAAGTACAAGGCAAGGAATTAGCTGTTAAGTTGTAGTGGCTTGCTGTCATGGTCAGGAAATAAGAGTCATTAGAGAAAAGGGGAGTAGAGGTGAGATAGGTTTGGTTTGTGGGTACTGTTATATTATCATTGGAATTTTGTCCAACCTAGATTTATGACAATATGTATTGATTAACTGCAATTACCTAAGAGTGCAAAATAACATTTCATGCTATTAGCAAACTGTCTGAAAAACAGGCATATATTACACATTAAGTTATGTTAAAATTCTTTGTATCACCTCTGTAAGAAAGCTAATGTTTGATATCAAACCATGTTGTATGAAGTATTATATACCTGTAAACAACATTTAAAAAAATTGTCACTAATTTTGCCATCAATTAAAAATTTCAGCTGTGGTAAATAAGAATTCAGCACAAATGAAAACAAATTAAAAAAGCCATCTTACCATTCACAAATGCATGTAGTAAATGAATACAATCTAATCTTCTAATCACTTTCAATGCTTCTTCAACTTTTGCCAAGGTAGCCTCTTTACCACATTTCTTATACCATAACCTGAGTCCATTTTCCACTGGTTTCCTTTTGATGCTTTCCATCTCACTCAGATTAAAGCCAAGGTAACCAAAAAATCCTCTGTAGTCACTCTCCAGGATATTTTCATCTTCAAGTGCACATTTAAAATTTTTGAAATACTTGCTTTTTTGGAACTGATCCAATGTTAAGCCACTGTACTCCATGTTTTCTTTTTACTTTTTATATTTATGTCCAGATATGTACCACATATTAGGATTCTGTGTTAGTTTGGAGAAATAAAAATATTTGGATTGTTATTTTTGTATATAGTACATAATATGACAAATGTAACTTTGTAATATTTACAATGTTGAAACCTTGAAGATTTAAAAAAATAAAGCAAATATGAAATTTGTTTTGATTCAAGTTTATCAAGTTAATATCAGAAATGTTTGTTTCTTTTTGGACTAGATAATCAATCATGTTAACAGCTGTCAACAGTCACTCTAAGTGGCTTGAAGTTATTCCCATTTTAAGTTATAAACTTGCTGATATTCTTTTCCAGTACAGGAAAATTTCTTCCTCTAATACAGGTAAAATCCTTGCTGAATTTATTCTGAAGAGGGAACCTTTTACTAGACTTAGCTTAGTAAAGCCATATTTGAAAAGAAGAGTTCAGACAAGCCAGATCCTTGCAAAGGAGCCCCAAGGTAGTGCTAGTTTAAAAGGATCTTTGAAGTAGGTCAGAAAGTTTAAGTAAGAAAGCTGAGAGAAGATAAAGATAGGTGGATTGTAGGTATTAATGTGTATGTGAAATACCACTGTCTTATTAGAACAATCAAGGTGACAGGAACCACTGTCAGAGGAAGACCGAAGAAAACATGGGAGGAAGTGATAAGGATGGATCTGAAAGAAAAAGGTGTCAGCAGAGATCTGGTGAAGGATAGAATAATTTGGAATTAAATTTCAAGAAAGCGTCCAACACATGCTAGCATGTAAAACGGACGTTAAACCGAATATGATTATGATGATGATATATGAAGGTACCAGATAACAGGAAATGCTTTTGTCATATTAATCATTTAATTTCTGACCTCTGAGGTACAGGAATGTCAAGAAAACAGTGCTCAATTCACACCCAGTGTATATCATTGAATGCCATCCATAAATGAAGTTGATTCATCAGATGTACCCACATCAACAGACAGTACAGTTTTGCAATATGGAAAGCTAAGTAGCTAGTTTCAATAGACAGCAAACTACTACATGATCAGGTAGAATACTTAACAAGCCCAAAGAGATTTGGTCTGTAACTTTTCATTACATAGCTATGCTGTTTCATATAGAACAGAATATCTAGTGGGGAGGAATATAGTATGATAAGTGTAACAGATAGCTCATGTTTGCTTTATGATGTCACACCAACCCACATGTTTATGTTCTCACATTGTGTGAAATACCAACTGCCACTATTGTATTACATACAAAGTCACCCTAGTTATCAATATCATTATAATTAACAGTGAAAAAACCTACCTCATATATATATATAAATATATATATACTCAAGCTACATACAGTACTGTTTCACCCTTTGTCAGTTCAAAAAATAAATATATATATATATATATAAATATATAAAAAATAATAAAAAAAAATAAATATATATATATATATATATTACTGTAATCATACTATCTGGAGTAGTAAAAACATGTTGGGCTAGAGTTAAGACCTATCTTGATTGTACATAATAAAAATTTACTCAAGCAATCTGTGTGTGGACTTTCTGGCATGCTATGTCTTTCCAGTGGATTATAAGGATGCCATATACTTCATGTCAAATTTACTGGCAAAGAATTTTTTTGTCTTCTGAACAACCTCAGACTTCTTGGATACAAATAAAATGTGTTCAACATAAACTGCTAGGAAAATTGATTCATCACCTGCATTTCCAATGTAGATAAATGGATTAGCCTTTTACTGTACAAAGCCAATTTTCTTCAAATGTTCACTAAGTGCTTCATTTTATCAGTGAGGTGGCTGCTTAAGTCCATTGGTTGATCTCTTTAACTTGTATAAAAGATTTTCTTGTCCTTTTACGGTAAATCCCTCTGGCTGTTTCATGTAAATATTTTCTTTCAAATGTCCATTTAAAATGTGACATCAACACCTAATTAATGAAGTTTTATGCCATATTGAATGGCTATACTAATGAGAGAATGAAGTGATTTTCATCAAATTACTTTTTCTCCATACTTTTCACTATATCCTTGGGCAAGTAAACATGCTTGTAATGTTCAATTTGACCATTTCATTACAAATATTCCACCACTACTGCTACAGATAAAAAGGTGCAAAGATAACAACATCAATATATGTATATATATATATACAGTACTATTGATGCAACAGCAGAATTCCTGGGGTGTCCAAGGCATTTGGTATGTCTGTGGGGGTGCACCACGGCTCTACATTGAGCCCTTTGGGACATGAGAAAGAGAGAGAGAGAGAGAGAGAGAGAGAGAGAGAGAGAGAGAGAGAGAGAGAGAGAGAGAGAGAGAGAGAGAGAGAGAAAGAGAAAGCGAGATCGCGCGAGGAAAATAAGACAAGAGTAAATCACCTCAACACAACCATGCATTTTTAACACTTATTACTCATTTTCCCATATCTT